>WNWU01000034.1:749475-796953 GCA_012654045.1 Ptyas mucosa | reverse complement strand
GGATAAGCAAAGACAGACTGTGGGATGACGTGGGAAAGGCAAGCTGGCTGGTTATGCTTGAAGACAAGGACATGGACTTTCTTGAAGACAAGGATGTGGCTCAGGAAGGAAGGGAAATTAAGGTACTGCAAAGATCAGCAGGCTGGCCATGCAGAGGAAGAGGAGGAAAAAAGAAGGGGTGAGACCCTGTTTGCTTCCACAAGAACCCTCTGAATCTTGATTTGCCCCAAGAACAACCAACATGTTCCAGTATCAGTTCTACTCAGTTCAGTCAACTCAGAATGATTTGCTAAAACTCTCAAATGTATTTATTTTGGGTTGAAACAAAATACTTTTTCCCTCACCTCCCCTTTTCATGCACATATAATGTGTCCACAGAGCATTTCAGCTAGCTGAACTTCAATTCTCCAAAGAAGTATTTTTTTTTTACTTCAGTTCAATTGTATCTGATTCTTGGGACTGTCTGGCCATGATTTTTTTAGCAAGATTCTTCAGATCAGCCCTTGCTTCCTTCCCTGGGTTGAGAATGATTAGCTCAAGGTCACCCAGCAGGCTTTGTGCAGAACTGGAATTCATGGTCTCCCAGTTTCTAGCCTGATGTCTTTACTACTGCACCATGCAACATTTCTTATTTGTAACTGTCTGCTGAGAAGTCTGCATAGGCACCAGGAAGGGCATCCAGCTAGTAAATGCTCAGCTCCAATTAGTCGCCCCACCTCCACCCCGAAGCAACGGATTGCAGGGTCATTAAAAGAAACAAAAACTATACAGAGCTTCATTAATTTAAAAAAATGCAAAACAGAACAACCATTGGACCTAATAATGTCTGAAACATCATGAAACATTTCCTCTTCAGAAAAATATATACATGGAAATGAATGAACCGAACCATCCAGTAATGCTAAGATTGGGAAGGAAGGACAATATTCCAGGAAAAAAACCCAAAATGTTTTAGAAACAAACTGCTCCATTTTGCACATCTTTGTGCAAACTACTCAATCAAATTGGTTAGGGTAATACAATATACTAAATAAAAAACTAAAGAACTCATTATAACTCAGTGCAGTGAATAAACCCAAGAAATTTTATGCTGTCTTTTGAATATTGGGAGAATAATGTACAGTATATGGTTGAAGTAGAGGTTGAGATGAAATGTACTGCAGAGTATTAATATTTAACGCTAAACATGTTCTCTACAAAACAACTAAATAGTCTTGTTCCTGACAGGAGGATTTTAATTTAAGGGAGAGAGAACAAAGCTGCTCCAAAGAAGTATTTTTGTTGTTATCACTGGTTAAGGTGAATATTCTTTCCCTTTTAATATTTTTTTCACTTTTTGAAAAATGCCAACCCATTATCTCTTTTAGACTCTGACATGTCCAGTTTTTTTAGATCTCAAATTTCTTCTTTCTCTGTTTGTCACTATGTTACTTCTTTATTGGAATATTTCCAATATGTCAAATGTTTTGTTTATTTTGGTAACAAAATCAGATTAATTCAATCCTTTATTTTAATAGTTATCTGGTTGTCACTGGCAACAAGAAATTTTACTTAAACAAGAGGTGTGGCAGTACAAGCTGAGGATCATGTCTATAATACAGACATAGTAGTAATAATACCAAAGCAGTTGAAGAAGGGGCAATCAACAACTGCATGGACAGCTCTATGTGACCAACTCAGGTCACAAAAAGGAAGAAAAATTTGCTTCCTATGTCTAATTTTCTATAGTTATTGAAATGGCAACAACAATCTTTTCATTGTTACACTAGAAAGAATTCTGTGAACTCCAGAAGTCAGTATTTGTCTACCATTTGGTTATATACCGTATTTTTTGGAGTATAAGACGCTCCGGAGTATAATACGCACATTAGTTTTTGAGACGGAAAACAAGGGGGAAAAAATTCTGCCTCTGCCTACCAGCATCCATCGGTATTCTTCTGGCTAGCATCCTTACAGCAAACAGCCTGATCAGCTTCAGCACGTTATCACAGCCTGATTCAGCACGAGCACTTGATTGGCGGTTGGATCTGCATCCCAGAATACTGCCAATCAGCTGTTCCAGGCTGCAGGGATCGCCACAGCCCATCGGTGCTTCTGTGTGTCACGTTTTTGGTCTCCGTGTGTCCCATTTTTGGCTTTCACACACTCCATTCTAGACCTGTTCCAGGCTGCGGGGATCGCCATAGCACATCGTTGCCTATCGCCGCCTCTGCGCAACACATTTTCAGCTTCCATGTTTTTGGCCTCTGTGCATAGCATTTTCGGCCTCCATGCATCACATTTTTGGCCTTAGCATGCCCGTTTTGGGCCTTTATGTGTTACTTTTTTGCCAGTTACAGGTGGCGGGGATCGCCGCCACCAATCCCCGCCACCTGGAACCAGCCAAAAATGCAATGCACAGAGGCCAAAAATGGGGTGTGTGGAGGCCAAAAACGTGCCGCGCGGAGGCAGCCATCGGCAGCGATGGTCTGTGGTGATGCCCACAGCCTGGAACAGGCTGTAAACGGGGCATGAGGAGGCCAAAAACGGCTAAAGGTTGAGGGCCTGTGGGTAGGTGGGGTTTCCGAACATTCGCTGTATAAGATGCACAGACATTTCCACCCACTTTTGGGGGGGGGGGAATGCGTCTTGTACACCGAAAAATATAGTAAATACATGAAAAATGCTTATTTTGTTTTATTTATATCCTGCCTAACTCAAGGCAGCATACATGTCCAATCCATCTTCCTATTTTCCACACACCCACCCTGTGAGGTGGGTTGGGCTGAGTAACAGTGACTGGTCTGAAGTCACCCAGTTGGTTTTCATGACTAAGGCAGAACTTGAACTCACGGTCTCCTGCTTTCTAACTTGATGCCTTAACCACTAAATCAAATTATCTCTCCCTTTATTATCTATGCTAGGGAGATATTAGGGATCTATGCTAAAATTTGTAATTAATGGAAAATATATTTACAACATTTAAAAAGTTCTAGGTCAGCATGTATAAAATCAGTTTCTACAACTCACAAATGTTTATTTATTATTCAGCATGTATTATTTTTTGGGGGGGTTTCAAGTGAGTGGGTGAAAGAGAAAATTAATATCTGGGTATATGTGTTTCACTTTATGTCACAAATCTCTTAAAACCTTGAACTGATTGTTCAGAAATCAGTCTCACTGAGTTCAAAGAGAATTATGACCAGGACAATGTATGAATACAGTAATGAGGAGAGAGGCATAAATTTCTATACAATTAAAACATATCAGTTTGTGTGCTTTATTTATAGTGCATTTTAATGTTTCTGGATTATTTCAAGAACAATTTTAGCAGCCAGTTAAAATTTATAAAACAATGTTGTTTTCTACATGTTCTGTATTTGCAACACAAATAATTTTCTCTAAAAACTAAGGATTAAATATCATCCTAAATAGTCCCATAGATTTACTGGATTAATTTACAAAAGGAATCAATCTTTCTAATTTAGAAAACATGGATTACACTATAGAAGTAACTTATAAGTAAAGGAAATATAAATCTGGGGTAAGTTTCATATGGAGAAACATACACAGTCCATCAACATGTTTAATAATGAATAAGAACTACTACTTAAGGCTAGGAGGTTGTAAATAATACTATGAAAAAAGACAACAATCTGAACCTATAATGACTTGCTTAGTAGTGTTTTAGAAAAAGTGCTCTGACTGGGTTAAGTATTTTACATATTTTAAAATTATTATTTAGCTTTAAGATAGCCATCCACTCAAGTGGACTATGATTTCTATTAATGTCTTCTACTATTTTTATGACATGGCTATTAGAAATTAAAACCAAAGCCATTCATATTTCTCCTTTCACATAAGGAGGGGAGGGCCATTTCAAATAAATGGACAATAAAGCAAATTCCTGTGTTTTGCTCTGTTGCAGTGTGTTAAAGTCCAGTCTCACAGTTATCAGAATTAAATTCATCTTTGTATTTTGATAACAAGGATCCAGAAAGGAAACCTTATTGGCTCTGATGGCTCCCCTGTTTTATGTGGCTTTAAATCTTACTTATATACAAATAAAGGGGGGGATCACATATTTAACAACTGCATATTAATATGAAAATTTATACTTGAATTTACAACATACATTCTTAATTCATTATATTCCTGCTGTGAATGTTGTAAGATACTTTAATATGGCATAGACTTTTATTTTCTTATCCTCAAGAAATATTTTCCAGTTCCATTTGTAGTTGGGGCAATTTTTGACACCTCTTTTTAAATACAATTTTAGATTTTGACCACCAGTTGTATCTATGAAAGCCCCATTTGTGTTTGGTCCAGTGTTTAAGGCATTGGGCTAGAAGCAAGAGATCATGACTTCAAGTCCTGCTTTTATCATGAAAGCCAGCCTTGGGCCAGTCACTCTCTCTCAGCCTAATCCACATCATAGAGTTGTTGTTGAGGGTAAAATATGAGGAGGAAATTATGTTGGATATATTCATATCCTTGAGTTATTTGTAAATAATAATAATAATAGGTGAGATATAAATATTTTTTTAAAAAATTAAAAAACGAATCAGATAAAAGCCAAGCAACTCCAAGTGACTTACAATGTCAAGATATTGGAAAATGATAAAACCATTCTGTGACTGCACTGGTTCAGAGCACACTTTGAATACAGTATCCAGCTCTTGTCTCTTTAATACAAAAAAGGACACGGGGGAACTGGAAAGAGGGCAGAGAAGAGCAACAAAGATGGTAAATGTCTTGGAAGCTAAATCCCCCCCCCCCAAAAAAACAATTTGTAGGATTTAGATATGCTTAGCCTAAAGAAGTTAAGGCTGAGGAGAGACATGATAACAATCTTCCAATACATGAACAGATGTCACAGGGCAGAGGGGTAGATTAATTTTCCAGAACACTGGAATCAAGAATCAATAGGTGAAACCTTTACAGTAAGAGATCCAAAGTTGAAACAAGGAAGAATTTCTTAACTATTAATCAGTGGAATGGACGTTGTCCTACCTGAACATCCCTTTTATGCTCGCTGCTCCGGCAATCCTACTCCTGGGTTCCTTCACTGTGATTGGTTTTGCTGAGTGCCAATAATTTTGCTCTGCAGCTCCACTTTTGCCCCCTTGTCTCTATCCTGTCAGTCTTTTCACGAAGAAACCTGAAGATCAAGGCAACCGCCAGAAGAATAACGTGACCAACGCCGAAGCCTGCAGAGGAAAAGAAAGGAAACACACCCCACCCACGGGCAGAGGATGGACTACTAACGGGTGGGACAGATTGCCGGAGAAGCGAGCATAAAAGGGACGTTCAGGTAGGACAACGTCCATTTTCCTGACTCATTGCTCCAGCAATCCTACTCCTGAGACATGCCTAAACTCAATCCTGCTGGGAGGGGCCTGGAGACATCCCCTGACCGTGGGAGGAAATTACTGATTGCAAAACTCGTCTGCCAAATGAAGCATCAGCAGAGGCATAAACATCTAAACGATAATGCCTAACAAAGGAAGTTATTGACGACCAGGTGGCCGCCCTGCAAATGTCATCTATGGACGCCTGGGTAGCCCAGGCCACAGATGTGGCCGCACTGCAGGTGGAATGTGGCAAAATACCACCCGGAACAGGAGTCCCCCGTAATTCATAGGCTTTTGAGATACAAGCTTTAAGCCAGCGGCCTACTGTAGAAGATGAAACTTTTTGTCCCATTGAGGACGGAAGGAAGGACACGAATAACGCCTCCGTCTTTCTGAAGGACGCAGTTCGTTTGATGTAATGTCTCAGTGCCCTACGGACATCTAAGGTATGCCATCTTTTTTCTAAGGGATGACGAGGATCCGGGCAAAAATTTGGCAACACAATTTCCTGGGCACGATGGAATCTTGAATTAATTTTAGGCACAAAAGCTGGGTCGAGTCGAAGTACCACACGGTCTGGGTAGAAAATGCAAAGATCGGTTCTAATGGAGAGCGCCGCTATTTCAGACACACCTTGGCCGATGTCACTGCCAAGAGAAAGGCCATCTTCAAGGACAGGAATCGTAATGAAGCTGTACCCAGAGGTTCAAAGGGGTCCGAAGTGAGAGCTTGCAAAAAAAGGGTAAGGTCCCATGTAGGGTAACGGTGGATGACACGTGGATGTAGGTTGACAGCACCATGCAGAAAGGACCTAATTTTCCAGTTATGAGAGAGAGGCTCTTGGCCCTCTCCTGCCAGGACAGTAGCTAAAGCTGCCACTTGATGACATAGCGTAGATGGCAACAGTCCTTTGGCAAGCCCCGCCTGCAGAAAGTGAAGAACATCCGGGATGGTCGCTGACATAGGATCGATGCGGTTGGAGGCGCACCACTGAGCAAAGGCTCTCCAGGATGCATTTTAGATGCGTACAGTTGAAGGCCGTCCGGACGCTTGAATGATGGAGATGACTTCAGTAGAAAGGTTATCTTTACTCAAGATGATTCTTTCAAGCGCCAGACGGTCAACTGGAGCCACTCTGGCTCTGGATGCTGAACGACCCCTTGGGATAGAGAAATCAGTCCGCGAGGGATGCGCCAAGGGGGTTCAAGAGATAGGTCCATCAGGTTGGCGAACCACTACCTTCGCGGCCAATGAGGCGTCACCAGAAGATGATCCGCCTGCTCCGCAATCAGTTTCTGGATGACGTTTGGAATGATTGGAATTGGTGGAAATACATATAGGAGGCCCTTCGGCCATGGGGCTCAAAGGGCGTCGCAGCCTTCCGCACCCGGAGTCGGGAACCGGGTGAAGAACCTGGGCAATTGCGTGTTGAGAGATGTTGCAAACAGGTCCACCAGTGGAGGCCCGAACCTGTTGCAGAGGAGTTGAAACAGATGGGGATGTAACTTCCATTCTGAATGATCCAAGCGTACACGGCTAAGGTAATCCACTTGAAGATTGGATAAGCCGGATATGTACTCCGCTTTTAGTGAGAGCGTATGTTTCTCTGCCCAGGCCATTAAATGCTCCGTCTCCTCCATTAGAGTCCTTGAGCAAGTGCCGCCCTGCCGGTTGATATGGGCCTTTGTGGCCACATTGTCCGTTAAAATGAGAACATGTTTGTGGAGAACGTGGAGGCGGAATTGAAGAAGCGTCAAGCGGACTGCTCGCAACTCCAGCCAATTGATACTGTGTTTCTTTTCTAGGGATGACCAAGAGCCCTGTGCCAGGTGGGAATCCAGATGGACACCCCACCCATAAAGGCTGGCATCCATCGTTAGGGTAACCCGGTCTGGTTCCAGGAAGGCAGTCCCGGCTTGAATTGCGGGTGAAAGCCACCAGTGAAGAGCCCGGCGAACCCGAGGTGGCACCGACACCTTGGTCAGCGAATCTCCTTGACCGCGGCGCTGGAAAGGCAGGAGAAACCACTATAATTGCCGCGTGTGGCGGCGAGCCCACGGCACAATCACAATGCAAGAAATTAGTTTCCCCAACAGACGGGATAGAAGAAGGATAGGAAGTCCCTTCTGTGTCAGTACCTGGAGCACAAGGTTCCAAATGCTGGTTTGACGATCCGGAGAGAGATACACCAGTCCCTGAGCGGAATCTATTATCGTACCTAGATGGAGGATATGCGTCGTGGGAGAAAGATAACTTTTGTCCAGATTGAGAGTAAAGCCGTGACTCTGTAGGGAGTGAATCACCTTCATTCTGTCCTGATCTGCCTGGGCCTGTGATGACGAGAGGATCAATATATCGTCCAGGTAACAGACCAGGCGAACGGAAGTTTCCTGGACAGATGCCACCAAGGCCGCTAAGATCTTTGTGAAGGTTCGAGGTGCCGATGATAGTCCAAACGGCATGGCCTTGTACTGAAAATGGTGCTCTGCGTAGGAGAATCGAAGAAAGCGCCTGTGTGTTGGGTGGATCGGTATGTGTAGATAGGCCTCTGAGATCCACCAACTGCATGAGGTCCCCTTTCCGGATGCATCCCAGAATGGTGTGAAGGAAATGCATTTTGAAGTGCAGATAGGACATGCAGTTTGAGCTGTTTTAAGTTGAGAATTCCCCTCCAGCCCCCCGAACTCTTGGGTACAAGGAACAATATTGAATAAAATCTGGTCCGTACCTGATCTTCCAGAACCAGCTCTATGGCCTCAATGTCCAACAGATGTTGAACTTCGAGGTCCATGAGGTGTTTCTTTTGAGGATGGTTGGACAAAGGACACTGAATGAACCGGTTCAGGGGTGGTGGTGGAGGTGAATTCCAATGTGAGGCCTTGGGAGATAGTTCGTAGAATCCAGGCGTCTGTGGTAGAGTTCCCACTGATGGTAAAACAACTGGAGTCTGCCACCAATGGGTGGTAGAGGTGGCGAGTCACTTACCCCGACGGAGGGAACGGCATCCAGTACCACGGAAGGGACGTTTGAATGTTGCAGAACGTCGGCCTCGGTCACGGAAGACAGCCCGGTCAGATGACGGGTAGTATCATTGAGGTGCATATCATGGAAAATAGGACCCACGTATTGGTTGACTAATTCCTGGAAAAGAAGAGGAGGAAGGCTCCACTCCGCCGGGTCTACCAGGTTGCGACTGAGGGAGTCCGCGCAGGTGTTCAATGTCCCAGAGATATGCTCCGCTCGGATTGAAGACAGATGAGATTCCGCCCAAAGGCACAGGCGATGAGATTCCTGCATCAAGGTTCGAGAGCGAGTGCCCCCTGTCTGTTCACATGGGCCTTGGCGGAGACGTTGTCTGTGAGGACTAGAACATCCTGGCCAAGGATCTGCGTTTTGAAGCTGAGTAGGGCCAGGTAAATAGCCCTCAGTTCTAGAACGTTGGTGCTGAGGAGCTGCTCTTGTGTCGACCAAAGGCCCTGGGACATGTGAGGACCCAGATGGGCCCCCCAGCCCGACAGACTGGCATCTGTTGTGACAACAATCCGGTGGACATCCTCGAATGAAGAGCCCTGGGATAGTGCTTGCGATGTCCACCAGCTGAGAGAGTCGACTACTTCTGGCATCAGAGGAATCCTGGAAGTCGCAGAGTAGTTGAGGACACATTGGTATGGTAACAATAGCCACTGAAGCTCTCGGCTGTGAAGGCGAGACCACGGCAGTATGCCGTAGGCGGATACCATCTTGCCTAACAGGCTAGACAGCCCCAGGAGAGAGGCCAAACCCCGCCTCCAGAAACTGGCCGCCATATCCGAGAGACTAGATAGACTGTCCGGGGACAGGGATACCTGCATGTTGGCTGAATCAATGATAGCCCCTAGGTGCTGGAGACGAGTGGTGGGGAACAAATGACTCTTGGGCAAATTAATGGAAAAACCATGGCCCCGTAAAATGTGCATAACAGAAGAAAGATCCCGTTCGGCTTGCGACCGGGAACGGGAAAGGATGAGAATATCATCCAAATAAAACAGGGCTCTGATAGGGATGGAACTAATATGGCCCATCATGGCTGCCATTATTTTAGTAAAAACGCTGGGGGCCGAGGAGAGACCAAAGGGTAAGGCAGCATATTGAAAATGTCTGCCGCAGTTGGAAAAACGAAGAAATTTGCGATGAGAGGGAATAATGGGAACATGGAGGTATGCCTCGGTCAAGTCAATGGACGACATGAAGTCATCGTGGCGAATGCAGAGCAGAATGGTTTGAAGCGTCTGCATCTTAAACCTGCGATAGACTACGTGCCGGTTTAATGATTTTAAATCGAGGCTGGCCCTCCAACCTCCCGAGGATTTGGGGATGAGGAACAAACAGGAATAGAACCCCCGGCCACATTGAGATGGTGGGACAGGCTCAATGGCCTTGATTGTTAGTAGGTGAGAGATGGCATCGTCAACCAGGTGTCTCTTTGAGAGGTCCTGGGACACAGGGCAACGAAGGAAAAGATTGGGCGGCGTGGATCTAAACTCAAGGGAAAGATCAAAACGAACAGTGTTCCTCACCCAAATGTCAGAAATTGACAAATCCCATTGATCAGCGAAGAGTGTTAAACGACCGCCGATCATGGAGTCGGGAAGGCGGTTAGTGAGACCGCCGGAAGGGACGACCCCTCCCGCCTCTGAAGGGTCATTTGGGAACAAAACGGGGCCCGTCTGACCTGACTGTCATGCTGCTGCGATCCCCTGGAGTGGAAGGAGCGAGGTTGACGCTGTCCCTGATGGAATCGGAGCCACAAAAGGAAGAGGGACGAAAGGACCCCTGGTTGCGGTACTCTGAGCGACGAGAAATAGCCGGCAGGATCTTACGGTGGTCCTTAGTTTCTATAAGTAGAGGCTCCAAAGGAGCGCCAAACAGCTTGTCGCCAGAGTAGGGGGACGATGCAAGGCGCCATTTGTTCCTGGCACCCGCCTGCCAGCTGCGGAGCCAGAGGAGACGACGAGAGGTGACCGACATGCCAATGGCCTTAGCCGAGAACCTAGTGGTGTTCAGGATGGCGTCAGCGGAAAATTCCACCGCCGCTAGGATCTTGTTGATGTCTTGATGGGCGCGGTGGTCAGACGATGGCAATCGTTCCTGGAACTGGCGGAGCCAAAGAATAGTGGCCCGATTGAAAAATGATGCGGCCGAAGAAGCCTGCACTGCCCATGCAGATGCCTGGTGACCTTTGATGAGAGTTCTCTCTGCCTTTTTCTCCTTGGGTCGTAAAGATTCTTCTGCCGGACCCGCCAGAGGTGAGAAGGAGGAAAGAGCTACCACCGGGGAATCCACTGCAAGGATTTGTAGCAGGCTGGAGAATTCTGGGGTCAGGTTGTAAAATCTCCTGTCCAGGCTATTCGGGGCTGGGCCCGAGCTAGGAAAGGACCACTGCCGCTTCACTACGTTGGAGAATAGCTTGGGAGCCGGGATAACCTCCGAGGGAGCAGCTGGTTCCTGGAATAGAGCCGAGGCAGGGTCAGCAGGAGGAGAGTTGGCAGATTGGCTAGTGGCTCCACCCCCCAGCCAGTGGTGATCTGCGCCTTGTGAAGGAGAGAACGGAACATCTGCGGCTTGAAGAGACCCACAAAAGCCGGTTGATCCGGTTCAAGCCCTTCGTCCTCCGACAGGTCTTGTTCAGAAAGAGATCCAGACTCAGAGGGGGAGTCCTGACTACTGGAATCTTGGTCAGAAGCCTCGGCCGAATCGACCACAGGGCGTGGGTGAGGACGAGAACGCGAGGGCTTGACCCGATGTTCAGACGACGCCAGGGCAGGATGAAGTTGAAGGCCTTGGGCAATGCCCTGTCAAATGGCCTCGGAAACGAGGTCCGCCAAGGATACCTGCAGGTCAGCTGGGAGTATGAGGCCTTGAGGAGGCTCCAAGGGCTGAGGAGCTGGTGGGGAAATGCTCTCGCAGGGAGGTGAGGAGGAAGGCTGCTGGGAATGAACCTCTGGAGCTACTGGATCAGAAGGAAAAACTGATGCTGCATTAGGTGCCACAGGGGGATCCCTGTGCACAGATCTATCCGGGGACAGGGGTGGCATAGGCGCAGACGGTGTGGAAGCTGTTGGTGGATTAGAGACCGGTAAGATCTTGGATTGGGCTTTATCAAAGGCCTTTTCAAAGGCCTTATGGCGCCTATGTTCCACTTTGGTCTGGGAAGACCCCTTGGACTTTGATGATTTAGTCGGTCTTACAGCGGTAGAGCGGTTGCAGCTTGAAGAGGTCCCCTCCCCAGCATCTTCATCGTACTGCCTCTTGCCCTGAGAATGATGGCGATTCTTCTTGTGAGGGGAAATAGCAGCCATTTTGAACACGGGGCGATGCTCAGGCCGGCCATTGAGGCAATAAAATGGCCGCCGAATTACTGACAGGGAAGCCCTACCTGACAGTAACGCTGCCGCTTTGAAGCCCTGCAGATGGCAAACCGCGGCGTGCTCTTTAGACTCACTAGCCGTCCGGCGTGAGATAAATGCGGTGGGAAATAAGGCTTCACGCCAAACAGCTGCGAGGCGGCTGCAATAATATGCCCTGGGGTCTCGCTAGCCTGCTGGATCAAGGCGAGAGACGAGGGGCGCGGAAAACGGCGTCGCGCTCCTCAGCTGCTGAGCGGAGGCTCAAAGCGGCAATTCCAAACCGCCGCTGCAAATTGGGTGGCTGGAACAGGGCTGGGCGCGGCGGAGACAAGCTCGTGCGCGCCATGTGGAAATCTGCCAGCCGGCAGTCCACACCGCGAAGCGGCCTTCAGCAGATTCAGGCGATAGCCCTTCGCGCTGGAAACTCGATGAGAGGTTTGCTGAGAGAAATGTAGGAAAAAACACAGACATGTCTGTCCAAAACAGACCAAGCCGATAAACTGGGCAGAAGCAGGAAGAGACGGGACAAAAGATCTAGGAGGCTTGGTCCTATTGAATACCAGACCTGCCACTCCCATTTCTGACTGCCGTGGGTGCCAAGATATCAGTAGGCACGCCAACTGAGCTCTGGCGCGCATGTGCGTGCCGGCCAGCTGATTTTCGGGCCCACCAGAAGTAGGGAAACAAGTTGTTTTCTGCCTCCGGAGGGGCTGAGGGGGGTGGGGAAGGCCAATTTTTCTTTCTTACCTGGCTCTAGATCCTCTCTATGCATCTGTGGAGGGTGAAACCAGTCTTCCCAGATAAATAGAGAGGATCTGGAACCAGGCAAGAAAGAAAAACGGGTCTACCAGGCCATTGCGTGCCAGGAGCACGGGGGGAGAGGGGGGTAGTGCGCGCATGTGCAGGGCGGGGCACATAGAATTATTGGTGTGGGCACATGCGCGCCTGACCCTCCCCCGCCCCCCCTCTCCTGGCACGCGATGGCAAAAAGGTTAGCCATCACTGGTCTAGAGTAATTATGAGTAGGGTTTAGAAACACTATTTATTTATTAGATTTATATCCAATCTTTTCTCCAAAAAGCTTGAACAACATTCAAGGAGATCTTTCGTTTCCCTACACGGGATCTATGTTTTACTTTAAAATATCAAAAATTATTCACTGATTCTATATTCAATTTAAGAATTCTAAAATGCAGCATTCATTTTCTGAGCAAAATTCATTGATCGCACAAAAAGCAACTACATTTTGCTTACCTCAAGCCTTTTCCACTTTTAATATAATGATAGATGGGGTCATTTGCTATAATCATTGTTAAATAATTAGGCACCAGAAATCCTTACTGATTTATAAAATAGCCAGACATATGCTGTATTGTATGGTTGATATACTTGCTGATAACAGCCTACAGAAGAAGCATTGCTATATAGCTATTATAGTATTAATTCTGCATGTTCAGTTTTATTTCCAAATTCGGAATCAAAAATTGGACCCTGCAACTTGCTAGCAAAAAAGGGAAAGGAATAAGCAAACCAACAAATATGCATACTTTCTGTTGGAAATCCAGACATTTCATAAGCTTTCCATGAAAATTTTACTTCTGAGAATAACAAATTCAATTATCTTATTGCTAGCCATGTATCCTGGATAGCTATGGTTTGTATAATACATTCTGTATATTGCCCTTCCCAGGTAAGACAATAATACTCTTTTTTTTTTACCCGCCAGAAAAATGGCCTAAGTCAAACATACATTTCCATTTGTACCATGAGGCAATTTTTGCCATCACTTTCAACTAATATATGGCATCCTTAGACCTGCACATATGGCACTTTTTCCACCATCTTTAGTCCTAAATGCCTAAGTGGCAGAAGTCAAATAAATAGCTGGCAGAATAAACTAAATACGTATATACTCGAGTATAAGCCGACCCAAATATAAGCCGAGGCACCCAATTTTACCCCCCAAAACTGGGAAAACTTATTGACTATAAGCTGGGGGTGGGAAATGCAGCGGCTACTGGTAAATTTCAAAATAAAAATAGATACCAATAAAATTACATTAATTGAGGCATCAGTAGGTTAAATGTTTTTGAATATTGATTTCAAAGAAAAACAGTAAACTAGCTCTGTAAGTGGAAAAGAGGATCAACAAAAACAAAAATCTTGTCACCATGGTGAAGAGAAGCAGTTGTGAAATGAGTGACATGGTTGTTAAGAATGCTACAATGGGCATAAATGATGACCAGTCATAAGTGCGAAGACCGGTCAAAAGTGCGAGGACCTGTCAGAAATCACTTTTTTCACCCTCTGGGTAGTCCTTTTGTGCATATGGACTACTCAGAGGGCTGAAAAAGTTATTTTTGACTGGTCCTCGCACTTGTGACCAGTCTTCGAACTTACAACTGTCCTCACATTTTACGTTTTTGCCCTATCTTGTCACCATGGTGAAGAGAAGCAGCTGTGAACTGAGTGACATGGTTAAGAATGCTGCACAGGCATAAATGTGAGGATGGTCATAAGTGTGAGGACCAGTCAGAAGTGCGAGGACCTGTCAGAAATGACTTTTTTCAGCCCTCTGAGTAGTCCCTATATAGGGGTGAGCAAATGTGGCCCTTTTACAACCTGTGGACTTCAACTCCCAGAATTCCTGAGACAGCCAAGCTGGGAGAACCCACTCCTGGCTTAGCCTGAGCAAGGCTAGCTAGCAGCCAATTACAAGAAGCTCTCAATTAAAATCAGCTCTCAAGCTCAGTGCACATGGGATCTCCTTAAACAGTGAGGATTTCTTTGTTTCTTTCTCCCTTTAAGCTCCCCCCAGCCCGTTTTTGCTTCCAGGGGGCTGCAGGGAGTCTTGCTAGGCACCCCGCTCATGCCCCTAGCAAGCCTGCCTGCCACTCTTGGGAGCCAAAAAGGGGTGCGGGGGAGGGGCGCCGCACCCCCCCCCCACGCCCCATTTTGGCTTTAGGAAGCCTCCCTGCCACTCTTGGGAGCCAAAAAGGGGCGCGGGGAAGAGCGCTGCACACCCCCCACGCCCCATTTTGGCTTTAGCAAACCTTCCTGCCACTCTTGGGAGACAAAAAGGGGCGCGGGGGAGGGGCACCACACACCCCCATGCCCCATTTTGGCTTTAGCAAGCCTGCCAGCAACCCAGGGAGCCAAAACAGTTGCAGGAAAAAAGGCATTTTTTTCGTGACTCGAATATAAGCCGTGGGGGGCTTTTTTCAGCCTGAAAAACGTGCTGAAAAACTCGGCTTATATTCGAGTATATACGGTAATATAGATTAGTAGCAAAGTGAAAAAATAAGAACCAAATAGCAAAACATACACACTGTGTATATGCTGACATGTGTATCTAATCCCTCCAGTAAAGGAGGTTTCCAGGGCACTAGACTGGGAAAAAAAATATTTGATTTGTAAATTAGATGAGAACTTTATACTGTCTTTCTCTGCAGGAAACAGCTTTAGATATTAAAATAATAAAATAATTTCTTCACTGTTCCTAATAGCCCTATGCTGCAAAGATGTCACAGTCAAGGACTTTAGAAAAATGTGCAACTATTAAAGTATGTGTCATATGCACCCCACTTTTAAATTTAAAACACACAAATAGTTGGGATTTCTAGAAAAAAATAAATTTAAGCTCTACGGGACCGCCTACTACCACCAATAGCCTCCCACCGGCCAGTACGCTCCCACAGAGAGGGGCTCCTCCAGGTGCCGTCGGCCAAACAATGTCGACTGGCGGCCCCCAGGGGGAGAGCCTTCTCTGTGGGGGCACCTACGATCTGGAACGAGCTCCCCCGGAGATACAGACGATCCTGGATCTGCGCACCTTCCATCGCGCGCTTAAGAATTTTTTATTTCATCAAGCTGGCCTGGCCTAAATCTTTTCCCCTGTTTAATGTAAATTTTAATTTGTTTCTTAAATTATTGGGTATTTTAAATTTGTCTTAGCTAAATTATTTAATTCGCTTTTATTCTATTTTTAAATTTTTGTATCCATGTGTTTTATTCTGTGGCTGTTCACCGCCCTGAGTCCTTCGGGAGGAGGGCGGTATACAAATTTAATAAAAACAAACAAAACAAAACAAAACATGACCTAACTTAGTTGGGTTTTTTTTTTTTTTTGCTTCCAGTTAATCGTATCTGATTCTCAGAGACTGCCTAGAAAAGTCCCCGCAATTTCTTTGGCAAGGTTCTTTAGAAATGGCTTGCCATGGCCACCTTCCTAGGCCTGAGAGAAAGTAACTGGCCCAAAGTCACCCAGCTGGCTTTGTGCCTAAGGTGGGAATAGAACTCATGCTCTCCCGGTTTCTAGCCTAGGGATGTAACCACTACACCAAACTGTCTTTCTTAAATTAGTTAACTTAAGTCAAATAGTATCCCAATTGTTAGGCAATAATAATAAATGATTATCTGGGTCTCCAATGTGATATTTGGATATGACAATATATTTATAGACATGTTCCTTGGCACGATTAAACTCTCCATCCTTCCTGATTTTTAGTCAATTAAAAAGCAACCAGAACAACTTCAACAAATGGCAAACTTCCATGTTGCAAAACATGGAAGCTTCAAGCATGGCCTGTACTATAATGCTATCAATGCCTCTGGGTCTCAGAAATACAGTATTCTTAACAAATAAACTGCAGAGTGCTGCTCAGTGGATTGTTTGCCCTTCGATATGTTGGTATTGTGGGTGATTGGTGACATTCGAATTGCAATTTTGATGAAGTATCAGGCACTCAGTATTCAAATGTTCTCATGGGGCCTACAAAGTTAGGGACTACTGAATTTTCTGTTTCATATAATTTTGTACCATACAAAATTTCTCCAGAAAGCAAACAAGTACCTGTTCATCAGGGAATAAGAATAAGATTTATGGCTATACCTTACCGCTTTAAGGATTTCAAGGTATGATTTTCTTCAGTGACTAAATTAATTCATTTATACATTGGGTTTTTCACCTAACAAATATACTGTGAGAGTGAAGAATGTTGTTTTCAGACAGGCTTGAACCTTCCCTTTCATTTTAGTCATTACAAATATGTTGCTGCAAGGTGAAATGATTATATTTAGGATGTCATTTTCAAGAAAAGAAGGGAACACATCTACTGATAGTATAGATATGAATAAAGATATGTATGTTTCATGTATGTTCTGCTTTTCTTCACAAAGAATCTTCCCATCCCATACCCTGGTTAAATTCAGAATGTTTATTGGAAGAGGGATTTCAGCATTTAAAGAGATTACAAAAGTGTTAAGTTGAAAATAGGATTTTTAAGATTTACCGTAATGTATTACATAATTTATAATAACTGTTAAAGATTATGTGACTATAGGAAAAAAAATCCAGCCATGGAAACTTAAAATGAGATTTGACATTTTGCAAAGTAGAAAAATAAAATGGCAGTATCAAAACTTGACTGAACTATTTCCACAGAATGAATTGAGTGGGATAGACAATATTTCAAATGAAGCTGGATTAAAAAATATCAGGATAGAGTTTAAAGTATTAGGAAAAAACAGAGATAAAAACAGTATGTTGAGATAATTATTAAAATGCTTTACGTGAACAGATAGAGATTCTAAACGCATTGACAATTTTTCCAACAATTTCCCAGCAGTCATTAAATTCAGATGTAGATAATAGTTTAAATATTTAAATATAAATCAGGATATTTTGAAAAGTCCTTTATGCACTTTATATTCAAGATTAATATATATGGAACACTGAAGGAGTGAAGCATAAAGAAAAACAATCATTTGGAAACAGAACATATGAACATATGAACATATAAAAGGTTCAAGAATTGAGGTAGCATATACTACCTGCAGAAAGCTTTGTATTAAGCACAAAGATTGAACTGGATGCAGTTATTATTAGTGAATGCACGGAATAAATCACTGTTTTTCTTTACAACGGTGGTGGTCTAAGTAAGAAAAATCTAGCAATTTGACAGAAGTGACACTGGCAAATAGGTCAAAAGACAGAGAACCAATTCAACCTGAAGTGAAAGCTCCACAAGAAAAGAAAATCTAATGTGTTGATAAACTGGTAAGGAGGTAAATTGGGGGGAGGGGCGAGTAGAAAAGATAATACACAGTCTGAAGAATTGATGCTATGCTTTAAATCAACACTCATCAAGAATTTGTTAAAGCTAACTAAGCCATTGCTGTTTTTCAGTCATCTCAGAACAGAGTTATTGGAGGTGAACAACCCCACCCCACCCCCATCTAATGGCTCATTATCTACTGCTGCCACATGGCATGACTATTTAAAGAACTGCAAAATCCAAAACCACAGAATGCACAATCTCATTATTGAAGTACATGAACACTATGTAATGGACACTAATACAAGCAGTTTGTTTCAGAAAAACCAAATGATAACAAAAGAAAAGCCAAAATACTTCAACAGGCATTTTGACAAAGAAGAAATAAAAGACAACTACGTTTGGTACCAAGCTCAAAAATTACTGACTAGTTCTTATTTGTTCATCTATTAAAACAAAAAGTTTAAATTAGCAAGAAGGAATAAAGTACTTTATGATCTACCACAATAGCTTGACTTCATCTTCAGAGATGATCTGATTTCTCCCCCTCACATACCTCCATTCGAATAAGACATGGTAGTCATCACAATGCTGGTTCATTATACGTTTAAAGCCACAAAATTTGGAATGTGGAGTATCTACTACCAGTACATGTAGTTTCCAACCACACCCAAATATATGAAGTGTTATTATGTAATAAACTACCAGTTCCATGTTTTGATTGAAGTTTCTCTCTACTGCCACCCTCTACAGCCATAAATGGAAAATGATAGTGGGAGAGATAGAACACTGACAAACTGCTTTTTATTTAGACAGGCACAGAAAAACAGAGAAAGTACAGTAGTCTGGAACTAATTAACTATCCCTATCATTGGAGAAAGAAAATTTCCCATAGCTCAATAAAACATGGTGTAAAACTACAAAAATGCCTGGAAAACTCAAGGGAACATACCTGCAAAGATAATTATTTCACTTGAGATTACTTCTCCTGGAAAGGTTTTTAGTGTATTTCTAACTACTTGTGCCCATAAATACTAATACAAATTAAAAATAGGTACATGTAAAATATTTGTTTTGAACTTTTTCTAATGTTACATTTCATAACCATCCTGATGAGTGAGAAAGTGTTTTGAACACAAAATGGACAGTTTTCAGTATTTTGAAGTTGGAAAAATTCTACTTCCAGCAAGAAAATGTTAGTGATTGAGGGCTTCGAATGTTCAATTTCAACGAATTCCATCCTCATACTGAATCAAAATAAAACTACGAATGCACCCCCAACAACACACAAATGAATCAAATCAATGTGTTATAACTTCTATCCTTATTCTGTGCAGATAACTATTACAAAAATTATACACACAGAGATTATTATGATAGCCATTCCCGAGATCTTAAGAGCACATAAAAGATAAGACAACTGGATACTGGAAGAAAGCAATATGATATAGGAACTGCAATATTTTACCTGGATGTAGATAATCCTCACTGGGTTACACCTGTAACCTACTGATCACACTTTTGCAAAGATAAAATGGTCATATCATACCAAACATATTGAACTTAAAGGAATTGTAGGATATTGATGAGAGACAGATTTGGAAGTAGATTTGCCCAAATTAAAGAAAAGATAGTTATGAATTGATTTGTCATCATCATCATTTTTAAGACTTGCAGAAATGATACTCAAATCAAATATTAGGTCATTATTAAACAATAATGTAAAAAAGCAAACTAGGAGCAGAAGATTGGGAAGTAGGAAGAAACAAAAGATACTCTTAATATCCCGAAGCATATTCAAAATAAGGCATTTCAAACCAGAGGCTTTCCACGGAGCAAAAGATGTTCTAAGATGTTCCACACCCAGAGGAAAACCATTTGTGGAACAAGCGAGCAACAGGCCAATAAAAGTTCAGATTCTGGTTCAATGAAGGACAAAGAACTGAGGAGAGACAAGGATACCAAAAGCCAACACCGGAAGACGGGAAGGATGCTGAAGAAATCAGACAGCTGTCATCTTTCTCTTACTAATTATTTAAAAAAAATTGTTTATGAGAAAGAAAGAAAAAAAGAACCCCAAAGGCTCTGCGGGACAAATGCTTTCCTAGCGTTTTCTTTAATATGTGTCACACCGTTTTCTAGCTCAAGCAGAGCCTACCTTTATCAAACAAAACGAAGGTAGTAGCCGCGGTGGTAGCAATCCGACTCATATCTTGTGCTCGATTCCGGATTTGCAACCCCGAGAAGCGGCTCAGAGGAGAGAACCAAACGTGAAAGGAGAGCAGATAAAGAAAGGAGGAGGAGGTGGCGATTCAGGAAGTCCGGGGCACTTTTTCCAAAACAATTTAGTTTTAGGTCGCAATAAGTTACTGGCAGCCCGTCGGAAGGCGGAGAAAAAAAGAGAGAAATCCGGATAAACAAAACCAGCCAAGGGGGAGGGGGGGGCGGACTCGGTCGGGAGATAAACGCCCCCCCCAAAGAGGACAGAAATGCCGGGGTGGGGGGGGGAGAAGCCCCCTGACTGAAAAAAAAAACCAGGATGCCAGGGCTGTGATGGGGGTGGGGGGGTTGTCTGTCAAGAAAGCCACTCTCCCGCGCTTACCTGCGAGGCGGCGCTCCCGCAGCAGCCCATGGCGGGCTCGGGGCTAGGTCTCTGTCGCGAGCTCCAGGCATCCAAGCGCCGCGGTCTCCCGGTTGCCCGCCCGGCCCCAGGGCAACGGCGGCAGCGAGGCGACGGGGGGAAAGGAAGGAAGGGAAGGGAGGGGGACGAGGAAGGTCTGCTTGCGCCGCCGGAGGGGCCGCTCGTGAGCTCAAACCGCCGCTCCGAGTCCGCAGAGGCGCCTCAACCCCCTTTCTCTGAGGCGACGGCAGCGGCGACGGCTCCTCGTCCCTCACCCCTCCACCCGCATCCCAACGGCAGCGCCGCGCGGCGCCTCCGAGGGCGGGGCTAGGGATGGGGCGGGGGAAGGAGAGGAGGAGGAGCAGCCCCCCTTCCCCCTCCCCCCAGCAGGCAGCCGGCTCGCTGAGATTTCGCTTCGCTCGGGCTCCACCAACCAGGCTGCCGCGCGACCTAGAAACAAACCCGGAACGACGCTGCCGGCGTCGCGGGAGATGGTCGAGCTGAATTAGGAGGAGCGCCAGGACCGACGCCGACCTGCCCGCTGAAATTACTGCGGTTCAGGCCAAGGACTCGCTGGCACCTCCGTCAGGGAAACCTTCCCTGGTGCTGTCCCCCTCTTTAAAAGAGCCCGACTCGCTTCCGGTTTGTAATTCGGTGGTAGTACCTTTCTTTTGTGCTTCCCCTTCTTACCTCTCCGTTGTGGAGAAGGTTAGGGCGAAGTAATTAGCGCATAAACTTAGAAAGTTTAATTATTTAAACTGCAACCGTATCTCCGTTTATCAACGGCTTAATCACAGGCAAATCAATAGGATTTACTTCTGAGTAGATAGCCAGGGTTTGTTTTGTTGACCGTTGTTATTCGTTTAAATCTCCCAGTGACCTTGGGCACTTTCCTTTTCCTGTCCTTCATAAAGATCTGTATGTTTTGATCATATGATGACCTTTATATCACCCTTTGTTGCTACTCGGAAAAGCTGCAGAATAACCGAACAAGCAAGAATAGCTGCACGTACACACCTATATAGCAAAATACGGCAATTCGTCCAGTGACCAGGTTTGGAAAGGAGAGAGAGTTACTGTTTCTGGTAAATTAAAACAGTAGGTATTTTACATGTACATGTATTTTACATGTTTCTTTTCATTTTGGAAAGATTGTTCTGGTTAAGAAGAAGAGGATGACCATGAGGATTAAACTTGCATCCCTGACTCTAGATGATTGGGTGGCTCACAACAACGAATTTACAATAAAATAAAACTATTATTAATATTATTAAATAAAAGATTATTGCCAAGAAAAGGATTGAAGGTATAGCAAGATGATAAAGCCTCTCCTATGGAGATTATGTCTAGTATGTGACTGAGAGACCAATAGGGTGAGATAGAAATGAAGTAAAGCAAAAATGGGAAGAACATGTATGCATTTCATTTTCATGCACAACTTAGTTGCAATAAGAATTGTGTAAAGATTTCCTGGAAAACAAACAGTTCCGGAATGACAGGATTCAAAAAAGGAAAGAACTTGATTGCTACAATCAGGTAGGTAGGTAGGTAGGTAGGTAGGTAGATAGATATTATGAATAACACAATATGAATAAAATAGTATTTTTTCTGAATACATATATTACCATAAATGAGCAACTGGAACAGCGCTGTGGAATCTATAGTCCTCCAGTGATTGTACAATAGCAGGGTGTAATGGGAGTTGTAGCTCAGCAACATTCAGAGGTGAGTTTTTCACCCCTAAATTAACATTTCTCAGACCTGTTCTCAGATATGTTGGCATCAGTATTTGTCACTCTTTTACAATTATACTGCTGTATAATGAATGCTTTGTAACAATAGAATTATATTTCTCCTTTTCGTTTCCTTTTTCTGCTTTTTCATATAATCAAGTTTCATCAGAACTGGAATATTTTAGAGAAATGCTAAGTTCCATATAGCAACTGATAAAGGTTCAAAACAGCCTGTTAGTGAGGGATTACAAAGCAGCAATTCTATACTGAATGAACTAGCTCAGAAATGAATAGGAAGGTCACTCAAGTAAACATAAAATGTTTAAAGAATAAATTCTTTTCAGCACCAAAATCTGGGCTTTTAGTACTATGGCATAGGTATTTAAGATGTAAGTAAGCAGCCTGGTGTTATCCAGATGTTTGGACTACAAACCCTGCATTTCTTTGTCAGTGGTTACAAAGGATAAGGATTGAAGTCCAAAAGGATTGAGAGGAGAAATATTGTACATCACGCTCCTAAACTTTCATTCCACTTTCCCTTTTACGCACAGGTTATGCCATTTCTGTGAGAGTGCTACGTGTTATTCCAACCAGTTTCTTCAAGTCAATACTACATAGTTTGCAAAATTCAACTTCAAAAGATTTGTGGTTGGGCTAAGATACATGCTGCATTGGTTCATTCAAAAATAATTTTCTCCAGTGTGGAGGCAGCTTTCTTGCTGATGGATAGCAGAAACTTTTTTTTTATTTTTAAAAAAAAGCTTCATACAGTGGGAAAAATGCATGGATGAGAAATACTAACTTTTGGACTAAACTTTCTAAGAAAATCGTCTTGAGACTGTGGCCCTCACAAAATGAAATAAATATGAAGATCCTTAAAGATTTCTTTTAAAGAACAGTGATAAGAAAAACATGTTATTTTTCTCCAGTTAAGAGCTTAAAAGATATTTTCCTTTATGGAGAGAAAATGAGTTGGATAAATGACCTGAACTGTACAGGGTCAAAATGAAAGGGAAAGAGCTGAACTGGGAGAAGGAAGAAGTGATGAAAACCATGAGAATATCCGTCTAACAAATAGGCACGTTACAAAAAAGCAAATAAAGCAAATCTTTTAGACAAGGAAAGCTGAGTCCTTTTGGATAGCACTAAAATGCTATTATCCAGTGGAGGAGCCAGTTTACATTATAATATCTTAAAAGAAGTGCTGATCACATTTTCAACTCTCCTCTGGCAACAAAGCAGAATAGAAGATCTATCCATACAGGGCGAGGAGAAAGGTTGAGTAATGCCTCCTTTGATGGCATTACTGGCAGCAACAGAAGTCCTTGTTGTGGTGGACTTGGGTTAGTATGGGTGGATCTATGGGACATAACAGAGTTACCCTGTAACAGAGGTAAGATGGGCGGCCAATAAATAAAATAAATAAATAAGCAAGCTATAATTACCTGCTTATTTGTCCAAGCAACAAATAAGCTATGCGGAGGTGCTACATACCAGTAACGTGTAATGATTTTTGATACATACCAATAACGTGTCATGATTTTTGAACATAGGCCTATTGATCAGAAAGCCCAGAGGACAGGAGTATAGCAAACCTTTTTACCAGTCCATCACTTTTTTGTAAGACTGGTAAACCTCTGGCCAAATACAGCATTAAAGCAGAAAATATGGCATTGTTGCGCTACTTCTTTGGCACTTACTGGGATGGTTCTCTGCATGACTAACACGGGCCACGCAAGTGAAAGGAGCCACTATATTACCTGTGTATGGCAGCTGAAAGTCTTGAACTATTCAGTGCTAGCAGACCAGTGCCTCACCTGTATAAGAACCATTGTGTATTGTGTTCCAAAACATCACCGTTTTCATATATACAAGGGGCTGACAGAAGGCCTGAGGCATGCTTTGTAAAGCAAAGTGCACTCGGTCTTTATGTGAGAAGTTTCTTTTCGGGGGTGGGACGGGACGGAGGCAGCAGTCCAAGACAAAATGGCCATGAAGATAAGTGACTGGTGGAGTGGAGGCATTACCAGAATGAAATAAAATGCTGGAAATGACCTCAAAGCTCCTCTTATGTCAGCAGAAGTTGCAAACATTTTTGATGTGAAGTTGGCTGTTAACCTTGGAGTAAGCCAGGGGTGTGGTCAGGATGATTCATGACCTCCTTTCAGTCTTCACACCAAAGCTCTGTTTCTATATTTCTTGCTTCTAGTGGTCAATTTATATACTCAGCCAATGGTTGCCTCATACAAATGTGAACTCCAATAATAGCCATTTGTTCTACTTAGAAGATCCCCCTGATCTGCATTTTGAGGGCAATTAAATTCTCAAAATAAAGGATACCTACCCTTCTGGCTGTTTCAACTGGAAGGTTGTTGAGACCTGGCTTTTCCCTCAGACACTGGACAGGAGGGGAAGGGAGCCTAGCATTGTTTGGTGTTTTTCTTGAGAGGGCAATATAGTAGCACTGGTGATGTGTTAAGAGTCTTAATCCTGTGTTTTTATGATATATTTGTAAGCTGCCTAGGGTAGTTTTATATAATATAAGCTGCCATGTAAAATTTGCAAACAAATAAATCAATCAACATTAATTCAGGGGCTGTCAAGCCACACATCATTAGAAGATTGCTGTATTCTTTCCCTTTGGCTTTAGGGAAGCTACCTTAAAGAGTGCTGTGAGGAAGAGCGTTCATGACAGTCAGAAGACTTACGACTGTGCATATTTTCTCAGAAATGAGTTCCCCTGTATTTCCTGGGGCTTTTTCCTTAGTAAATATATTTATGACTGCAGCTTTAAATCTCGCTTCGTTCCCATGCTGAGATTTCATATTCATAAAATAATGAAGTCAAATCTGTAGTTCTATCACCTTCAAGGCTCCTGTAAATTCCCAGCTAGGGTGAAAGAAAGAGCATTTGCAGAGCATCTGGTAATGCCTGGAAGCCTGCTTCTAAGCCAGGATACTGCTCCACTTCTCACCGAAAAGATGAGCTTTGAACACTAAATCAACCCAGCCCTATTTTTCAAGACATCGGTAGGATTCACAACAGTAGGCAAAACAACCCTCCCTTTTCTCTTGGATCTCCTCCAGCTTCTGCAGAGCTAGATCCTTCCTGTCTGCTACTTGCATGACTCAGAATGTGTTTAATGGCCTATGAAAGTCCAGCCGGTCTAGAATACAAGTCAGTGCATCTTGTTTTAAGGCAGCACAACCAAACCTACCAGCAATAGGCATACAGTATTCAGAACCAGATTGGTTATCATTATAGCCGTTCTATAAATACGGGGCTAGTTGGAAGTGCTGGATAGGAATACCAGATGATAAGACAATTGGTTCAGTTCACAGTCATCTTAAATAGAACAGATTTGCATGTGATGGATGAATCACAGAGGGAAAAAAAAAGCCTTTGGTGCTAACAGCAAATCGCTTCACCTCCCCAGAATTAGCTCTAGCACTTTGTTGCAAAATTGCTAGAAAAACAAGTTCTGACGTTTTTTTAAAAAAAACATACCTGCTTGCAATGCAAATAACATGGTAAATTTAAGGTAAGCAAAGTGCCTTGCCTTCTGTATGGGAAGCAAGAGAAGGCAGTTCTCACTCTCGCTTTATGAAATGTGCTTGAAAACACTTATTTCAAGCATATATTAATATGCTTGAAAATATTGCCTCCTTAAGTGTTTTGTGTTTTTTTCCGGTGAGACCGGTCTATCAGGGCAACCTGGTCTACCCAAATATGGGATGGAGCATTCTGCTTCCGCTATTGCCTCCTTACTTTTGCTTTCCCTACTCATATCAACCTGAAGAAACCAAATTCATTTGTTTCGGGGCGTGGGGGGTGGGTGGGTTTCCTAACAAAAAAACAATTCAGATAAATTATTTGGTGTGATATATTAAGAAACCAATGAGACCAACATTTAGAAGGATGGTAGCCTTCCATGCTTTAAGTTTGATCGGTATTGTGCAGAGTAGGAGGGAGAAAATACCTTCCTCCTGTGTCTTCAACCACTGCCCAGCTATTTTTAATCTAGAAGGAAGAAGACAAATGGGAAACAGTGGGTGGAAAGCCAAGAGAAAAAAAGCTTTCTCAAATACAGTATTTGTGGCTATATCCTAAATGAGAACTCGAAGAAGGCCGTCAGATTTGTTAAATAAGTACATAACACAAACTGGCTCATTTTAAATGGATAATTCTCCCTAAATCTCTCATTTACATATTTTTTTTTTAAAAAAAGGGAGTGCCTTGCTTTTCAAACAATGGAAACCAGTTTAATGTTCAGATATGTAATCATATTAAGAGTTAGTTAAGCAGCTCATGGATTAAATCCAAATGGCAAAAAAGAAATGGCATAACTCGGTTTTACAATATAATTAGAATCAGTTCTTAATGTAATAATTCACCTAGCGCTCTACCTCAAAAGTCAATTTTACAATCAAGGATACTTAATAAATCCGGATGGCTCAAGGCTTTTCAGGAGAGGATTTGACCTCAACTTGTCAGGCCAAGACTTCACCAATGGAATATGTCAAAACGTAAACAAAGCTGGACTGTTTCAGGACATTATGACTTCAGGCATGACAATATTGGCCCAAGAGCATTTCTCCATGCTTGGCTTTCTAAATATTTGCACTGGTTAATACATTATGCTGTTTTGAAAGAATATTGTTCCTGTGTTCTACTTATATCCCGACAGTCAAAAATACCAAAAGGGATACAGAGCATCCATATTACCAAAGGTTGCACCAAATATAGATTTTTACCAAAATTGCAGGAGAGTGTTCAAAAAGTGGGTGACACAGTGGTTTATATGTGGTTACAGCTAGTATAGGTAGTCCTCGACTTACGACCACAATTGAGCCCAAAATTTCTGTTATTGAGTGAGACATTTGTTAAGTGAGTTTTGCCCCATTTTACAATCGTTCTTGCCTCAGTTGTTAAGTGAATCACTGCAGTTGATAAGTTAGTAACACGTTTGTTAAGTGAAACTGGTTCCCCCATTGACTATGCTTGTCAGAAGGTCGCAAAAGGTAATCACATCACCTTGGGACACAGCAATGATCATAAATATGAACCAGTTGCCATGCATCTGAATTGCCAGTTGCCAAGCATCTGAATTTTGATCACATGATCATGTGGCTGTTGCAAAGGTTGTAACTGTAAAATGGTCATAAGTTGATTTTCTCAGTGCCATTTTAACTCTGAACAGTCACTAAATGACCTGTTGTAAGTCAGGACTATCTAGTCTATATTATGAATGGGAAAGTAGTGTCAAGAATAGAATAAGAATAGCATAGCATAGCATAGCATAGCATAGCATAGCATAGCATAGCATAGCATAGAATAGAATTCTTTATTGGCCAAGTGTTATTGGACACACAAGGAATTTGTCTTGGTGCATATGCTCTCGGTGTACATAAAAGAAAAGATACATTCATCAAGAATCATAAGGTTAATGATAGTCATAGGGATACAGTCAATATAAATCTTAAGGATACCAGCAACAAGGTTACAGTCGTACAGTCATAAGTGGGAGGAGATGGGTGATAGGAACGATGAGAAGATTAATAGTAATGCATTCTTAGTAACTAGTTTGACAGTGTTGAGGGGATTATTACAGCAACAAGTTATAAATCCCTTGTGGGAGCTTCAGAAAAATTATATAAAAAGTGCTTTTTATTATAGGAAAGGACCATCCCCAAAGATATAGAATGAACTAATATTTCTTTGAGCAAATTATGAGGGAGGATGATAATGTGTAGACTTACATATCCAAAATATTGTCAATTTATGGCTTCAAGGGAAGTTATGATGAATTGAAGATGGTTCTATGAAAGCAAAGCCAATGACCACAGCAAAAAACCAATAAACCAGTGAATAGGCTAGTCCCTTGGGATCTCTCCAGATAAGAAGGAGGAGATTGCCCACATATGCTCCGGATGACTGCTCCCCATAAGATCATAGAAGAGTGCTTTTCTGCTGGTTTTAGTGCTAGGGGGACAATGGGATTAACCATTTTGCTCACAACTGAATGGAGACTTCTAAAGAAAACTAAATTTGCAAAACTCACATTCTAATCACTTTAAGAAATTTCCCATTAACTATTTCTAAGCAATTAGAGACTTTTAGAATGACAAATTGAAATATCAAGAGAGTCTGCCTTTAATCCTGAACAAAATAAAACTTCAATTATAAATTTAAGAGCTGTGGTGGTATAGTGGTTAGAATGCAGTACTACACACTAACTCTGCCAACTGCCAGGAGTTCGATTCTGAGTCAAGGTTGACTCAGCTTTCCGTCCTTCCAAGGTCAGTAAAATGAAGACCCAAATTGTTGGGAGCATACAGTATGCTGACCCTGTAAACTGCTTAGGAAGGGCAGTAAAGCCCTATGAACTGGTATATAAGTCTAAGTGCTATTGCTAGGAATTTAAACAACCTGAAATAAGTAGCAAAAGGTTAAATAAGATTTTGATCTTAGAAAGTTATGGTTGGACTAGGTCCAGATAAAATTAGGATATTGAAATTCTTACAATAAGATTTTGGAATTAATTACAAAGAGTAAATGGGAAATAGATCCTGCTTTGGTTTTTACAAGACACAGCATAGATAAATAATTTGATAACTTCAAAAACTGGATAGCAAGGGGGACTCAAGATTTTAGGCAGAAGAAAGATATATAGGCCTGCAAGATGGTTATGACAATAAAAATACTGAAGGAGATTTTTGAAGAATAGAATCAGAAAATAATGGCAGCATTGTCAACAATATCAGTAATGATTGCTGCCTCTATGGATGGACTAGATCAGGGCTGTCAAATTTGCGGGCTGGATGCGTCGTGCGCTGGCCACGCCCAAGCCCAGTTTAGCGAGGGGGGAAAAGTCCCGATAGGTCACATAATGCCGCCGTGATGACGCAAGTTTGATACCCCTGGACTAGATCCAAATGATGTTACTGAAGAAATGTTGGATGTAAAAAATTTTATCTGACAAGATAGAGATGCTATTGAATGTGGATTTACATCTGACAGGCCAAGAGAATGATAGAAAATAATATTTCACTGGATCTAAACCCCCTCCCCCCAAAAAAAAGTCTGGCTGAGGTTTTAAAATTAAAAAAAGAAATATAAATGACAAAGCAAGAGAGTGACCTGGATAATTTTTTTTCCTACTGGGTATACAAAGGAGGTTTGTTAAAGCCTTTAAGAACTCTGTATAATGGCACAAAGAAGAAAAGAGAAATAAAATCCTATGACAATATTCATATGTCTTGGGTTTATTTTAATTTGAGATCAACTTGTAGTAGGCATAGCCAACAAAGTCTTTTCTGCTTTCCTTCAATTTGGGATTGGATCTCAGCAGTTTAGATGCTTAGAGACTATGGTAGCTATTGAAGTATGGCCAAATAAGAAGGTGTGATCTGAGCACTGAGCACAGCAAGTATTCCCAGGCAACCTTTATTCATTGCTCATCCCACAGACTTACTGTAAATGATCTGAAAAGTGTACATGATCTACATGTTACAATTAGCTCAGTTAAAGCCATAATGAGAGCATTTTTTTTCATGAGAGCATGAAAAGGCGACACCTGATATCCAATACATCACTGCTGTATTTTTTTTCCCGAACGGCATCACTGCTAAACAAATAATTCCCTCAACACTGTCAAACTAGTTACTAAATCTGCATTACTATTAATCTTCTCATCGTTCCTATCACCCATCTCCTCCCACTTATTACTGTATGACTGTAACGTTATTGCTGGTATCCTTAAGATTTATATTGACTGTTTCCCTATGACTATCATTAAGTGTTGTACCTTATGATTCTTGATGAATGAATCTTTTCTTTTATGTACTCCAAGAGCATATGCACCAAGACAAATTCCTTGTGTGTCCAATCACACTTGGCCAATAAAAAATTCATTGAATAAAAAATTCTATTCTATTCTATTCTATTCTATTCTATTCCATTCCATTCCATTCCATTCCATTCCATTCCATTCCATTCCATGTGAAACACATGGACTCAAGTATCCAAATGTTTGCTAGGTTCTTTTAACTAAAGTACCTAGCAAAATCAAGTAAGAATAAGACAACCTTTATGCTAGCTGTGTCCCAGTAAGATCTTTCACTGTTTGCTGATTATAAGTAAGAATTCTTTGATACTAAAAACCAGCCAGCCAAATTCTACCCGTGTAGAGAGATCTAATGGATATACAAGTGCATATGTGCATAGAAAAACAGCCAATGTTCCAGGTCAAGACTCAGATAGGTTATATCAACAATTCATTCTTGTATTTGAGAGCGAGAGAGGGAGGGGGGAGAGAGAGAGAGATACACACATACATACACACATATTACATACACTTACATGGCTAGCCCTTGACTTAAAACAGTTCATTTAGTGACTGTTCAAAGTTACAACGTCACTGAAATAAATGACTTATGACAATTTTTCACACTTAACATTTGTAGCATCCCCATGATCATGTGATCAAAATTTTGACACTTTGACATATTTACAACAGTTGCAATGTTCTGGAGTCAGATAATCGGCTTTTGTGATCTGACAAGCAAAGTCAGTGGGGAAGCCAAAGCCACTTAACAACCGTATTAGTAACTTAACAACTGCAGTGAGTCACTTAACAAATGTGGCAAGAAAGGTCATAAAATGGAGCAAAATTCACTTAACAAATGTTTCACTTAGCAACTGGAATTATGGCCTCAACTGTGGTTGTAAGTTGATGTACAGTATATATATATGTATACATACAGTATACATATACAGGTAGTATACACATATACTACCTATATAGCAGTGGTGGGATTCAAATAATTTAACAACCGGTTCTCTGCCCTAATGATTTCTTCCAACAACCAGTTCACCAAACTGCTCAGAAAGTTAACAGCTGGTTCTCCCGAAGTGGCATGAACTGGCTGAATCCCACCACTGCTGTACATATATATTCTTATATATTCCTTGCTCTTTTCTCCACCATTTCTGCTGTTATTACTAGTTATTTCAACTTCATTTTTATTCATTGTCACCTCCTTTAGCCAAGCTGCATTCTGGTTGTATTTTTTTTTTTTTTGATGTTGATTGATTTACAGTAACCTCTCCATTGATGGATCGGTTGTAGCATTCTTGATTGGACTGAAATTCTGAGATTCTGCCTATAGTTTGCAATTTGAGCCTCGCATCTTCTGATTTTTCTTGGCTCTGGCAGTTATTTGCCCCCAACCGCATCAAGGCAGTGTCTCATGGGAGGATTATTACTATTATTAATATTATTATTTCCTTGCTTTTGCTTAATTTACTCAATATTAATGTTTGCGACTAGAAAAATACATTTGTTTTTGCTCCACAAGAAAAGTTTCTTGTAATCTAAATGAGATGCTGCAAATGGAGTGCAATCTTTCTTGCCCAGACAGTATCATCATAATACATTATTAGCCACTGTGATCTTCTGTCATTCCACTCTAGGAGAATTATGGCTGTGGCACTGAATGGGTATGCAAGCCTAAAGGCTGAGTGCAGCTTGCTACAAATCTCTTACTAAGCTCTTGCAATAAATCTCAGAGACAAAAGTCTTTTAAAAAAGAGATGACACTAAAGGGAGCTGTCATTTGTTTTCTTAGGGAACAAGCAGTTGTGAAGGGACACCATGTACCACTTGACGTTCTTAACATCATAGAAAGTAACATTTATCACACCAAATCCAGAAATCTCAACAGAGGGCAATGTTGAGGAAAAATAATATTTAGCCTCTTTACCCAGAGTTTTGTGAAATAAGTGCCTTCTTTTGATGAAGTCACTTCTCTGTTTATTAGTTGCACTGAAAGCACAAGTGATTTATACGGAGAGCTTCACACAGACACTCCTTTTAAAAGAATCAATTCTCGAGATGCAATAATCCTTGACTCTAGGCCTTTTTTATATATTTATCAGACAAGAGCCAAGATTTTTGTCTCGTAACCTGGCAAAAATTGTGGCTTTTGTTCAGTGAATTAAAAAACGGTTTTCAAATGATGTTTACAGAAAGCCAATCAGATATTCCGCGGTGGAAAGAGAATGGATGATATTTGAGCTACCTCATGTGGAATAGTATTTCATCTCAAACTTGCCTCACTGAACATAATTTATTCTGATGAGGAGCAACTCTCCAATAAGTGGAGCAGTAATCTTTCCCAGCTAAACCACTCAACGTTCTTTGTAAAGATAGTCTTCTACTTACAACCACAATTGAGCCCAAAATTTCTGATGCTAAGGAAGACAGTTTTTAACTTAGTTTTGTCCCATTTTATGATTTTTCTTGCCACAGGTGTTAAGTGAATCACCTTCCTATATACATCATCTGTTGTAATGTCATTTATTAGGCAAACCAATCTGTAAACACAAAAATTACAGACACTAATAACATTAGAAATGACAGTAGCCAGAAATCAGAAAGATGTAGAAATATACTTTTACAGAAAGGTCTGTCTCTAGAGAATGACCAAATTGGTGTGGTAGGAAGGGAGAACTAAACATCTTTGGAGACTGAAAGTTTTATACATATCCCTAGACTTTCCACCTCTGACCATAAGTATTACATGAGAAAAGATGTAGAAAACTGGTTAGCTCCCTAAATATCTGAAATACAAGACTAAAAATTCATTACATTTTCCTTTGACTATATATAATTTAAGGCTTCTCAGTACACCACATAGTTTCATCCGTGTCAAAAGTTATGGCTCTTGTAACAATCCCCTCAACTTTCAAGGCTCAAACTTTCACAAACTGCCACAGCAAACTTTCCCAAGGGAAACACATTCTTTGTCACATGGGCACAGAGACATACAGTATTACTCCAACTTACTTCCTTTCTTGGAACACAGAAATGTTTTTGGTCCTCTAAAAATAAAGAAATTGCTGTTGATCAAAGCTGAAAAGAGATGTCATTGTTCTGGGAAACTCAGATTAAAGTTGAAATTTCCAGGAAAAAGGGAAGTCTGGGTAAAAGAAAGCAAGGGGGGTTTGCTGTAGAAAAAGTGGTGTAAATTCTAGCCAGTGTTTCTGTTGGATGGCTTCCTTATTCTGTGTGATGCTAAACCATCTGGTTTTTTAATTATTCTTTCTCTGCATAATAGCATTTAGACCAGTGTATCTCAACCTTGGAAGCTTGAAGATGGGTGGACTTCAACTCCCAGAATCCCCCAGCCCTCTCTGGACAGTTTACAATGTCAGCATATTGCCCCCAACTATCTGGGTCTCATTTTACCAACTTGAAAGGATGGAAGATTGAGTCAACTTTGAGCCCTGTCAGGATTGAACTCCAGGCTGTGGGCAAAGTTTACCTGCAATACTGCATTCTAGCCACTGAGCCACCAGGGCTCCTAGCTAGTGAATTTCATCTTTTCCCTATCTTCAGGCTGAGCAGAAACATATTGATTTTATTACAATCTTTAAGTAGTCTGTATAAGAAGTAAGGAGATATTTCCTGACAGAATAATTAATCAGTGGAACAACTTGCCTCCAGAAGTTGTGAATGCTCCAACACTGGAAGTTTTTAAGAAGAGATTGAATAACCATTTGTCTCAAGTGGTGTGGGGTTTCCTGCCTAAGCAGGGGGTTGGACTAGAAGACGTCCAAGGTCCCTTCCAACTCTGCTGTTCCTATTCTATTCTATTCCTATTCCTATTCCTATTCCTATTCCTATTCCTATTCCTATTCCTATTCCTATTCTATTCTATTCTATTCTATTCTATTCTATTCTATTCTATTCTATTCTATTCTATTCTGTATATTGGACTGTATTCCTTTGAGGGAATTAGCATCATTTATGGTCTGCTTGGAACACTATATTTTCTTTCATATTTTTCAGGACCTATTTTACAGTTTTATCTACTACATTTTTTTAAACACTTGATTTTATTTCCTGTGAGATTATTTTTATCTCCCACAGGTGATGGGGAGGAAAAGATGAATTCTCTAATCACACATCTCAATGCTCATTTGGTGTTAAATAATACCAAATCATTTAAATGTTGTGTTTTTTATTGTTTTATTGCCAGAAAGACAGTGAGGTTATGAGAATCCAATCTCTTCCATGCCCCAATATAGGGGTAGATGCCAAATGACTCAAGTAAGTAGTGACAGTGGGTCATGCCAAGTTATCACAACTCAAAAATCAGGAAGAGTGTGAAGGCCTATAGGGCTGATGGTATCAAGCACCAGGAAAATCAGACGATCCAGGCAGTTCAAATGTGTACAAAGATTTATTGTAATCTTAAAATCTCTACAAGAATCTGAACTACTAAAGGACAAAGGAAATTAGCAGGAATTAAGATTAGGAGGAAATTCAAGGTAGGTTGGACTTAGATCTTTGTGGGCTCTCAGAGACTCATGACGCGTTTGACCCTTCCCTTAGGCTCAGCTTGGTCATCTTCTACAGATGGGATGGAGTATTTGAGATCTTCAGCCTTCTATTGGTTCAACTGTTTCCACTTCAATGGCTTCTATTTATTTAGCCATCAACTCGAAAGCAAACCTGTATTTTATTTCTTAATTTTACCATTCCCCCTTCCTTTTTTTTTTTTTTGGTTCTTCCAAACTACATTTCATAAACACTAATAAACCTTGGAGCTATAAATCTCATGCAATAAGGGAATTACTGTTCTTTGAGAGGCTAGAAGATTCGTTGTTGGGTTTGCTGCATAGGGCGAGCAAGAATATATTAAGAGTAATTTAATTTATGAGCAGTATCTAAGTAATTTTTTGGCTCCCATTTTTTAAAGCAACCCTGTTTATTCTTCCCCTTCCTTTTCCTCTTTTATCACAAATGGTATGGAAGTAGAAAATCTCTCTCATAATAATTAATATCATTCATGTTACTAAGCTGATGGAATTCATGAAATGTTATATGATAATAGAATTGATCAGTTGATAGAACCACAGGAGTGGCTGTTCTTTCTACTCTCATCACTAATCTGAATAACTGTGAAGCAGGGATAATTGTTATTTATCTAGAAAAAAAAGATTGACTTCCTTCCCCCAAAATTATTTTCATGATTGAAATCTCCCTTATTTAACTGTATTTAGGATTAAATTTCAAAGTAGCTGCCACAGTGGCTACTACAAGCCATCCTATTAATGGCTTAATTGCAGGTCTTGGTTTATAGCATCATCACCCAATCCTGTTCCTTGCTAGCGAGGCAGAAGAAAACTGCTAGTGCCCAAATGTTTAATTAAAGAGCCTGAAAAATAAAACATTTACATCACGGTTCATTAATCTGACAAAGGAAGCCCTACTAGGTAATAAACAGGTAGAAAGAAATTACTTTAGGAAGGAAGTCGGAGAATGTTTCAAACATCTTAACCAAATGTGCCTGTATTTTTTCCTCTGTGCAGCCTTTTTACTGAGACTTCTGGACAATGAATTAGAAAAGATTCGTGGTAGATTGATTTTTTAAAAATATGGTAACTGCATCAAGACTATTGTATGCACAATGATGGAAGAACAATGAGGGATAGATTGTGAATATGCCAACATTTGCGGAAATGGCACAACTGACCTGTTTGATCAGAGAAAAAACAACTTTCTTGAAAGATTGAAAACCTTAGATGAACCTTTTGGTGAAAGAAGAAAGAGATGATGATTTATTGATCTGAAAAGTCTTACATAACATCTAAGGAGGAGGAGGGACAGTAAGATTGTAATTATCTGCTGAAAACAAGGTTGGAATCATGTATATATTTCTTCAATATCTTTTTTGTTTCTTGCATTTGCTTGTTTCTTTTCAATTTGTCTTTTCTATGGAAAAAAAATCCTGAATAAATATAATTTTTAAAAAGTAATTTCTCCTCTGTGTTTCTCTAAAAGAATTGACATTAAACCATTTGACATCTTGGGCCTGTCATCTGAGCTTGCTACTAGGATGCCATATAGGTTTTTCCAAATGGTCTAAAACATTATTTCCCCTTTTACAAAAAATAAATCCCGATTTATTTTTATTTTTTTGTTGGCTCTGTCTTTTGCTTAAATGTAAGAGAAACAGATGGAAGGAACTGCAGTTGCCTCCTTGATCATTGCATGGGGATGCACTCAGTCTCCATCATCTTCCAGGGGTGCTAATTCATCCATATTTCTTTTCTTGCTTTGCCTAGAGCAGCTGACAAACTATTTCAACAAGCATGAACATCAACATCTTTTAGCTAACTTTTTTCACAATAGACAAGCAGAAAAATCTCACTGCTGAGCCTACAAGGAGATCATTTTGTTTTGTAGGGTTGCTCTTCATTTTCCTCATTTTGTTTGGAGAATCAGTCAGTGTCTCATCATACCCAGCAGAGCCAGTCAATTTGAACTGCTCCCACAGAGACGAATGAATGCCTCTGAAAATTTTCCTTCAATTTTGGAAAAAGGGAGAATTTTGCATGGCATCCAGTCCAAATTAAATGGAGAATGAGGAAAGACGTGTAATCCTGCTTGTGTTTCCAGATGCCACTTAATCATTGTTTCAAGGCTTCAAATGTTGCCTTATAGTTCTCTGAGTTGAAAGTGGTGCCAGCTTCAAGGAAATTCATATGAATAACACCATCTATGTCCCAACAAACCATAAACATGGAATTTTCCTACCATAGGCTTTGCTTTGACTCCCTCTCCCCAGTCACATTAAGTTTTGTGATAATAGTCCATGGAATGATCCTTCATTTCTCCATCACAATGTTGGCTCCATGTTTCATTAGCCATCACACTACTGTGAAGAAATTCCTCACCTTTGTTCTCATAGTATGACAAGAATTACAAATTTCAACCCTCAAACAACATGTGAGGACTCCATTGTGCCCAAAACCGCAATGTTAAATAACATCAATAATGTGACTCACACATTCCCATGAAATGTTAAACTTGACTAATTTCCCTTTGAATGACCCAGTGATCATCCTTAATCAGTTAATGATCTTTCTTATGGGAAATTTGCTGGTTGCTATCATAGGCTACCCACTTAAAGACACAATCAACGTTTCCTGGTTTACCATCTTTAGATTTTTGGGCCCAGCAATACATTAGTACTCATCTCAATAAAGTTAATACCATAGACAACCAGGTGGAAGCTTTTGGTAGTCAATTTTATTTAATTGTTTACTTATTTATTTATTTATTCAATTTCTATAGCCACCCTACTCAATCAAGTGACTCTGAGTGGCTTACCAATTTAAATTGGAGAGACTCCTTCAATGTCAGAAATTCAATCATAGCAGATTTCTTAAAGCACATTAATGAGTGCTCATTGTAAATTTCCATTTCACAAATAATGACGACACACTTACATGTAGCAGCAAGGTCATTAAAGAATTCTGTACCTATTCAAAATAGCTGCATTTAAGAAATGAAATTTTATTACATGATGACTTTCTCAAGAAAGATGGTACCATAGTTTTTCCTGATTTAACTTAGAATTTAAAAAAAATATATAAATTTGAGGTATTTTCTCTTTCTTTCTTTCTTTCTTTCTTTCTTTCTTTCTTTCTTTCTTTCTTTCTTTATCTCATTTTCATAGGTTTTCCCCTATACATACTATTTTGACCATCTGTAAGATGCTGTCAAGGACCTGTAATACAAGTAGCTTCATCACTCCACTCATCACTAAGTAAAGCCTATACTACAAAGCTGGCCCATAAGTAGTCAAGCATATGCAACCCTAATAATTAGAGCTTAATTTATTGCAACATCTCATCTTATAATGTAATTTTTCCACAACTGGTGAAATAAAGAATTTGTAATTACTGCTTGAATTTGTCCTTTGTGAAATATTTGTACATACTGTTCCCTCTACTTTTAACAAGCTGCTGTTGCTACTTGTAGGTCTGCCAAGTTGCAATGAGAAAATTGCTCTTTCATTCACTGATAAATGAAGATGAAACAGCTGGTCTCTTCACCCACTCAGTTTTCTTCTAGCCCTTTAATTCTTTTCTTCATAGAGTCTTCTTCACTTTCTCTTTTTTCTTTTGAAACCATGTTGATCCTTTGCGGGAAACCATCCATGTCTCCCATCATACAATAACTACAGTATATCAGGGCTAGGCACAATGCCACAAAAGAAAATGAAAGGGTTGCATTTCCTTATTATCCAAAACTCTTCACCAGGCTACGAAAAATACAGGGGGAAATACAGTAAAAACTAGTTGAGTCACAAGCATTAGATATTAAAGTTAATCTCAAAATGAAGATTGCACTAATTGAATGAAGTAACAGTCAATATGTTTGGAGACATGAAAACATATTCCCGTAAGCTAAACTTATTTTACCTCCTTTACACATACTGTAGTAAAAATTCATTCTGGGCTTTGTTCCACACGTTCCCTGGACAGTGGCACCCAGATTTAAATGATATATAGATTAAGATTATATAGATTATATATAGATTAAATGAGAGATAGATTAAGGTATATTAAAAGTGGGGTAGCCAGTCTAAACACCAATTATATCAATTCCATCCATAAAATCCATTTATCGTTTTGAGGATTATGGTACCATAAAGTTTTGAGAACCTTTGCATGAAGCTGATATGTGGTTTAGTCAGTTCAGAGCTTCATGTGTTGGATGAATCCAATTATTCTTTATTCTACCAACCATAGCTAACTTAATCTCACTTAGCACAATGTACAGTATAAATCTGACCAATTTGGAATTACTTCTGAATAGACACTGTGGGCTGCTGCTGCATCTGTCATTCCAGTTAACGGATGGAGAAAGCTTTACAGGTAGTCCTTACTGTATGATCACAACTGAGCCCAAAATTTATGTTGCTAAGTGAGTTTTGCCCCCATTTTATGACTTTTCTTGCTGCATTTGTTAAGTGAATCTCTGCAGTTGTGAAATTACTAACATGGTTGTTAAGTGAATTTGGTTTCCCCATTGACTTTGTTTCTCAGAAGGTTGCAAAAGGTGATGACATGAACCCGGGACGCTGTAACCGTCATAAATGTGAATCATTTGTCAAGCCTCCGATGTAAATCACATGGCCATGGGGATGCTGCATCGGTCTTAAGTGTGAAAAATGGTCATAAGACATTTTTTTCAGTGCTGTGGTAACTTTGAACAGTCACTAAGCAAACTGATGTAAGTCGAGAGCTACCTGTACATGACTTTGCCTGGATTGTACCTCTTTCATTTTTAAAGGAATGGATCACCTTATATTTGGTACAAATGGGTATAGTGCCTATTGCACACTCCTCTTGATTGATGTTTTTAAAAACGGGTCTGGTACTTTGAAGCTGTATTGCAGAATAGCAGTTCAAGGAACTCCCAGCTGAATGGAAGAAACACTTTTGTGCTCTAGCCCCTGTCTGGAAAGCAGCCAGGGTTGTAATTGCAGAAACAAATCATTTTAACCTAGGCACTCTGGTTTCCAGAAAGATTCCCCCAAATGTTACAATGTTCTCCCTGCCCTTGTAAAGTAGGCACAGCTGTGCCCTCTCTACCGATATGCTTGCTCTCCCTTAGGAGTCTTAGAAAATCCCAGCATAAGACAATAAGAAATGTGTTTCCACACAACTAGAGTAAACAAAAAAAAAAGAGACAAACATAATTTCCCATCAGCTACAGATGATGCATCTTTTATCTAATGTGTGGGTTGGATGACTTCATTGGCACTTTAACAAATTGCTAGATCAGTTGAGCAAGAGAGAGAGAAACTTCCACGAACAAGATGCTCCTTCTGGCAAATTGTTTTTCAGGACATCCTTCTGAACTGGAAAACATGGATGCCCCACCCTTTTGTTCCTCTCTCCATAGGATTGCTCACTGGTCATTAAAAATCCCTGGAACTAACAAGCAGTAATAGCACTTAGACTTATATACTGCTTCATAGTGCTTTACAGCCCTCTCTAAGTGGTTTACAGAGTCGGCATATTGCTCCCAACAATCTGGGTCCTCATTTTACCGACCTCGGAAGGATGGAAGGCTGAGTCAACCTTGAGCCGGTCAGGATCAAAATCCAGATTTTGGGCAGAGTTAGCCTGCAATACTGCATTCTAACCACTGTGCCACCACAACTCCTAGGTCTCCAGATTGCAAGTGACGTTATGGTACACATAGACATTGTACATCCATACATTCAATATACAATTCCAGATCCATTGTGAAGCCATGCATGAAACCTTTCTTCTGACTATAAATGTTCCTTGGAAAGACAGCTTGCCAAATATGATCATAAAGCAATCACATGGTTTGGATAACTATAGCCAGACATTTCTTATGGTTACCACCAACACTGTTCTCCTGGGAGGAATTCAAGAAATAAGAGTTTTCTTGCCATGGGCCTGTATTTATATGACATAGGTGCTGATTTATTTTCTTTATCCCCTCCCCTCTTTCAGAGTCCTATATATGTCATACAGATTCATGGAAGCTACCATTACCAGTTCCTTTCTGGTTTCATAATCTAGAAAGGACACAATCACAAACTAATGTCAGCAGTCTCACCCAAGGTTATGCAATATGATTAGATTTAGATAAGTCATAAGGAGAGGCGCACGATGAGGTTAGGTAATTCTACTAAGCAGGCTCTTTGTCAAGCAAATTATGCCTGCATTTACTGTATATAACAAACAATATTGCTTAAAGTTATCAGAATGCAAATGATATAATACCCTAAAATTGAATTCTCAACACTTTGTCAAGCTTCAATTGCTTGGAGAAGAAGCAATTAGATAGAATACTTTATTTGGCCAAGTGTGATTACACACACAAAGAATTTGTCTCTGGTGCAGAAGCTCTCAACGTACATGTAAAGCAGGGGTGTCAAACTCGCGGTCCACAGGCTGGATGCGTCATGTGCTGGCCCCGCCCCCGCCCGGTTTAGCGAAGTGGGGGGAAATCCCGATAACATCACATGATGACTCCATGATGACGTGAATTTGATACCCCGATGTAAAGCAACATAGTAATCATCATAATAATATCAGTAAGAGGGTAACAATAATAAAGATGATAAAGATGATAAGAAGCATAATAATACTACAGCCACACAACATGGGTAAATTGATTGGGCTTCCAAAGCTGTTATAAAGCCATGTGGAGAGAGCCATGAAGAGTGGGATGGCATTGAGGATGTCTATAAGTCTGAAAGACAGAAGCCAAGATACACACAATTGCTCTATCTATCGAAATAGCAACAAAAGCAACCTGAGCAAAATAAGGCTCAAGGTTGACTCAACCTTCCATCCTTTCGAGGTAGGTAAAATGAGGGGACCCGGTTTCTGCGGGCAATAAGCTGACTTTGTATAAAAAAGAACACCGCTCGCAGGGGGGGGGGGCAAAAAGCCCTACTAAGCAGGTATATACAACAGGTATATAGAACAGCAGGTATGAAGGCTATTGCTTAATGTAATGTAAGCCACCCTGAGTCTCCGGAGAAGGGCGGCATATATAAATCAAACTAATAAATAAATAATAAATAAATAAATTTGTACTCCAAGAAAAGAAATGAAAAAGGTTGGTAAAAAAACACTCATCGATAAGTCCCTGCAAAGTCCGTGCCACTGTAGGATGGAGACATCTACACTTGATTTTAGAACTTGATATTGCAATGTGATTATGTGATGCAAGGATGTCAGCAAATATGGAGCCAGGCACCTTAACATCAGTGGGCACGTATCCATCAGATTGATGAATACTTCTTCAGAAGCTAACCTGGAACATAAAGTAGTATTGGTTGTGAGGGTCCTATAGAAGCTTAACAAAGAATCTATTCTGAATTCCTAGGCTCCTTCCATTTACCTAGAAGTAGATAATGTCTAATTTGATAATCTTTGTGGTTCCTCCCCCACACACACACTTTGAACTAAACACCCAATGACTGTGTTCATGTAATGCATGGAACAACTCAGCCAATCATGCATTAGTTAACATATTGTTTGAATCTGGCCAGTGCAGGCTATCTATAGTTGAGGGTATCATGCAAATGTATACATTAAATTAAATGAGTTAACTATGTTCAATTAACTCTAGGCATATCTTTGGAATGCAGCTGATATTCAGCAATTACAAACTGAATGTATAGTAATTTAGTAAAGAGTTTGATCCTGTGCTGATTTAATCTGTTTTTTTAATTTGGTGAAGATGTCCCCCATTTGTCTTCATTTTGATCAGAGGTCCTTAATGACTGGGTCCTACTACCTTTCTGAATGTTCTCCTGTTTCTTTAAGAGCTGCCAACAACATAAACTGGAGAGACGAAGCTTTCCTTTCTACTTATCTTAGTAATAATAAAGCTTTGCTAGCTACATTTCTATTTGCTGCTTCTAGCAAAGAAATGCCAGTAAAAGAGAGAGAGAAAATATTGGCAATAATGGCAAGAGAAGCCCTATTCAGGAGCTGAAAAGAGTATCTGAATCATCTACAGTAATGGAGCTTATTCCAAATTATTCTCTTCTATAATTTATAAAGACTGAGCAGAATCAACTGAGCAGTGAAGATCATGGTTGCTGAATAAGCTATCTTTCTTCAGTGGGTTTAATGATAGCTTGATGTGCAGAAACCAGGCAAAGCTTTTCATAGTGAGGATCTAAACATGACTAATTACAGATCTAATTACTCCTCACCACATGGATATTCGAAAGCAAACCAAGCTGAAAAATTGGCAATATAGATAATCGTGTTATCAGAAATGCTGTATTATTTTTTAAAATCCACAGTCATAAACTGAAGTTCTGCTGACTAAGAACATGAAACGGAGAGTTGGAAGATATAATTCTATGTTCGTTTTTTCCCCACCAGAATATCTCCTGATCAGAGGTGGGTTTCAGCAGGTTCTGACCAGTTCTGGAGAACCGGTAGCAGAAATTTTGAGTAGTTCGGAGAACCGAGAGTAAAAATTCTGATTGGCCCCACCCCCATCTATTCTCTGCCTCCCAGGTCCCAGCTAATCGGGAGGGAATGGAGATTTTACAGTATCCTTCCCCTGCCACGCCTACCAAGCCACGCCCACCAAATCATGCCACGCCCAGCAAACCACACCCACAGAACCGGTAGTAAAAAAATTTGAAACCCACCACTGCTCCTGATGTATGTATCCTCCATGTATCAGCCCAGACATCCTGAGGCCTTCACCACACCGCATTATTTGTTCTTGAGCTGGGGTGTCAAACTCATGTCATCACGGCGGCATCACGTGATATATCAGAACTATTTTCCTCTGCGCTAAACCAGGCGTAGGCGTGGGCGTGGTCAGCGCATGATGCTTCTGGCCCACGGGCCAGGAGTTTGACAGCCCTGTTCTTGAGAAACATCAAAGGGCAAAGCATCACATTACCATTCTCATTCTTTTCATTCATTCATTTCTGATATGAGTTCAGGGGAACAAAAATAACACAAGGCACGTCCAGCATTCTGCTTAAGATTCATTAGTCAGAAACCTTGGGGCGGATTCAAAAAAGAAAAAGAAAATGAAACAAGTATTTAAATGTTACAACATCAAGCCCACATCTGATTATATTGTCACTTTGGGTGTCGCTGCATATTATTTCTTCCCACCTCTTCTACCAGAGATGAAGTAACCCAGATAATCAACATTTTTTTTTTGCTTTCCTAAATCAGAAAACAAAAATCCTGCTGCTGCTTGCAGAAGTTAGCACTAATAAGAGAGCGTAAATGCTCTAAAAAGAGATTTAATATATAGCAGCATGGAGCTAATGATGATTGATGAGGAAAGATGTAAAGTAACTACCTCAGAGGGAGTGTATTGCTGGAGGTGTGCAAAGTAGAATAATGTAACAGTTCTTGGCTAAAGAATGAACTGAAACATTGGGGTTTAAGATAATGTTGGATTTATACTGATAAAAAGATAAACCTTCATTTTCTGACTTCTCTCAAAATCATCCCTTCATACACTTTCAAATGTATAGCTAAGAGAGCTAGGCTCTTTCTGGTCTCCCCATTTCTGAAATTTTAACTCTGGTTTTATCTGCATACATCATGGTTAGGCAACCTGTAGCCCAACTGAAAATTAATTTTGAACCCCTTCTGAAGAACTCTTCGACTGCACTATATATGGGTGGACAGTTGACACAATTCAACTGGTTTCGCATCATTTTTGTAAGAAGCAATCAAAATCTGTAGTTTACACCCCAAAACTGGTTTAACTTTGTTTTCTTTAAACAAAAACAAAAGAGCAATCCACTTCACTCATCTTCCCAACTCAGAAGAAATTGGAAATTGACATCCTAACTCACTAGTTATCATCTGTCTCCCTGTAGTCTTCAATTCCTCATATACATGTCCATATCAGAAGTCAACCTGGCCCTGATGTAGCCACAAGCTACACTGGAGAACATGTTTGTTAATGGTTTGTTAGAGTCTAGAGATGGTCAGAACAGGAGTATAGGGAATGTAAACAGATACCTGCCACTTACAGGGGAATGTGACCAATGAAAGACTAGAAAAGGTGGGAGGCCATTGGACCTGTACCTGGAGATATATGTTTGGGGCTCACCCTTAATGGCCCAGTCATATAAAATGTTTGTAATGGCTACTGTTCTTGAGCTACAATAAAGATTTAGTTCTAGGAGTGTTGCACTGAGTCTCTGAGAAGCATTAGCCAAGTTCTCGTCTGCTTTAGGGAAACCTAATAGATGAGTATCATGAACGGCTAAGAAGGCACATAAATCAGGAAGTGGGGCAACGTTTTTATTGTTCGTCTCCTGATAACTCCTATGGAAAAGAAATGTCATAAAATAGGGCAAATTCACTTAACAACTGTCTCTCTTAGCAACAAATTTTGGGCTGAATTGTGATCAGCAGGGACAGTACATTTCCTGCCTTTGCATTATTTTGTTGAGACTCAAATGAAGTGGATAGCACTAATTCAGCAGTGGTATAAGCCCCCTGCCCCCAGATACTCTCAGATTCACTTAAAGTAATATAGGAATGTTACAAGTAGAAATGAAAAAAAACATATGTATTTAACCAGTGGCTTTTAATCATGTGCTAAAAGGCAAACTCTTGAGAATTTGTCAACAAAACTACTACAATCAATTTCCCCAGATTCACCATTTGGTTCCAGAAATCTCAATCCTTTTTCCCAAATCCTTTTTTCTCCAGCCAAAAATGTCAGATGCTAAAGTAGAAATGTTTAAAATAGACTCAGACATATTTTTGTGTGGCATGATTTACGTTAGTGACAAATATTAATTCAGAACCCTGATAAATAATGATAGTTTCATCACAGCCAGGAAAACAGTTTACCAATTTGTTCACATTTGTGTTGAGAAAAGCTCTTATTTTGTTAAGGTGCCAAGAATTGCCTTCTGCTGTGTTAGGTGGGAGGGCTCTAAAAATGTAATTTCATTTTCTATTTAGATGTTGTAAAAGAACATTGGATCATTGATCCAAGCAACCAGTCAGCAAACAGTAACACTCATACAGGGGCAAGATTAGGGTTTGGTTGCCAACAAATGTGGATAACAGTATTTTGGCATTCATGCTGTTGGTTGCAAGTTGGACACTTATGGCTCTGGGGTCCTTAACCTTTATTTTGTTTCTTCTGTGCTTGCTGTGATTGTTTTACCAATTATTTTACATTTGACCTTTTTTACAATTTTGGTTCTAGGTTTTGGGCAGAAATAAATGATTGAAAAAGTATTAGACAGTCAAACTCAGAAGGACGTTGATGTGCACAGTAACAGGCTATGAATGTGATAAATCATGTACCTTTTAACAAGGTAATCTTGTTAAAGAGTACTGGAAAAAATAAATGTTTTTCTTAAGAGATATAATGAAGATAGTAGCTAAACCACAGCTAAGCTAATCATATTTTAGCCTAGTGTACTGCGTAAACCACTGTGGTGGCTCAGTGTTTTGCAGACCTGGAAACTACATAGAGTAGCTGGAAGTTGGGTAGCATATATTTAACAAATTATTGTTGGTTGCACAGTCAGCCAGATGTTTATATTTGATCTTGCATTTTTGTCCACTTATTGAGTCTTTCTTAGGATCCTGGCACTTTAATTCTTCATTTTGTATTACTTTATGTTCCCACCAGTTCTTGCTTACAGGCAAGTACAATTTCTTGCAGATATTCCAATGCACCATTTTTATTTTTATTTTATTTTTTGCTACTGTCATGCCGTTGTTTGTAATCAGTCTGTGTAATCTTCTTGCAAGCAGCTAGCTAGATGGCCCACTATTGCTTCAGGTTTTTTGCAAGGACATTTGCTATCTGTTGCTGTCTTCTTAATGCTAATTTTATACACATTTGGTCTCGTGCAAACAGAATTAGCCCCTTTGTCTCTTTCTTCAGCTATCCTGCTGTTCATTGCCAGATCTTGTTATCTGCTTTGCCTCCTTGTTTATTTTTTAATGTATTAACCATGTAGTATTTTGCCTTGCCATATTTATTTGGTCTTTCTTATAGGCTAGTTTGATCTCTTGCATTTCATCTCTTCATGATAACTAATTTTACTGCATCTTCCTGACTGTCCTTCAGATATTCTTCCTGTTGGAAGAAATGTCCATTTGGTTCAGTTCCAAGCCGGGAGAAAGACACTGAAGACAAAATGGAGGCTGAAGGCTGATTGGAAAGATGGTTTAACATGAAGCAGAACCACATGGGTAGTTCTGGGCAGCTGACCACATGGAGTTGAGAGTGGGGGTGGGGGTTTATACCTTCTCTTGGGCTTTGCAATTGAGCTTCCTGTTTCTGTGCAAGAACATGTATTCTATTAGCTGTTGTCAGACTCCCATGGTGCCATCTAGAGGTTATGTAGGGGTCATAGCTGGCTCTATAGGCAAAGTACAAATCCTAGGTGTTTGTCTGAGCTAAGTTTGGTTGAAGTTTCTGAGGGTGATGCAATAATTCCTATTGTAGCTTAATGGTTTTACCCTGTTTTGGATTTTGGATGAGGGCAAATCTGTCTTTGTTCAGACTTTGCTGTAGGGAGTAATGAATTACCAAATCTGTATTTCTAAAGGCTGCCCCAGCTCAGCTTTTAGAGCTGGGCCTCTAAGTTTCTGTCTCCCTTATTATTTTTTATTTCTCTTTTAGGAGAAATATTTTATCCTGCTTTTTTTTAATATTCCTCAAAATATTTCATTCTCCTGGGGGGGGGGGGTTGGCTTCCCACACCCCAAGTCCTTTTTTCCTCTTCAACTGCCAAGCACCTGAATGTTGATCATGTGTCTGTGGGCTTATTGCTACAATTGTAAAGTGCGTGAATTGGTTCTAAATCACTTTTTTCAGTGCCGTTGTAACTTTGAACGGTCATTAAATGAATGGTTGTAAGTCGATGACTACTTGTAGACTGCAGCTGTTCACAGTTTAAGAACTTCCTGTCCTGTCCTGTCCTGTCCTGTCCTGTCCTGTCCTGTCCTGTC
>WNWU01000034.1:704007-749465 GCA_012654045.1 Ptyas mucosa | reverse complement strand
TCCTGTCCTGTCCTGTCCTGTCCTGTCCTGTCCTGTCCTGTCCTGTCCTGTCCAGTGGCTTTTCTCTTTCTAATAAAATGTTAACATCTGCTTAAGATGGAAAAGTGATCTTCCAGTATCCTCTTCAAGATCTGCAAAGTCACTTCTTTGCACACTCAGTGTTCATCATAACTATCCTGTGACTGACCTGCATTTTTCAATTAACGCCTGAAAGAGAGGCTGCTTAGACAAGCTAGCACTTCTTATTTACTCTTACCAATGAGCTGTGAGATAATAAAGTTTCAGCTTTAACCCCAATCAGGTCATTATTTCCCTCTTTTGTCGCAGCGCCCAGTGTCTGGCAGACACTTAATCCTCATTAATATCTAATCTTCCTTTGCTTGTGATCAATCCTGGGAATGGAGGGGTTTAGAGAATTTTAAGGGTTCGAAAATCTGCCCAACAAAAGCAGCCTTTGTTGTTGTTGTGGTTTTAAGGCAAATAAAATTCTGAAGCCCAAATTCCAGAGTTCCGTCCTACACCATTCAGGCTCACTATGACAAATGGAGGTGCCACCCTTCCAATACTGTAAGTAATTAATGGGGCAATTTAAATAAACATGATGCTCTTTGTTTCAGCCCTTGCATAACCCTTCATGTCCTCTTGCTGCAGTATCCATCCTGTAAATTCTTAATCAGCTGGCAACACAAGCAATTCAGAAAACAATAACCATTATTATTTTTAAATTGATCGCAAGCACTGTCACACTGGGATCACGTGAGACTGAGGGAAGAAGACTGAAACTCAGATATGCCCTTACCGAAATAGGTTACCTTGATGGTGGTTGTTGGAAACATCAGAACAGATTTAAAAAAAATTGTTGGATACATAAACACTTCTTTGAGACTCGCTCAGAGTTCAACTCTACTGATCAGAGGGAGATCTGATGGAAGGGATTTTCCTCAGGCACACTATTTTAAGATTTGTATAACTTAAAAATCTGTTTCATGTGACATGCCAAGCTATAATGAGGTTCGTTTGACTGTAGCTGAATATGTTATGTGATTTGCACCTTTGGGGCTTGGAAATGACAATTGATAGCTTAGCACAAGGGTGTCAAACATAAGACATCTGGCCCATGATGTGGTCAGATTCGGCCTGTGGGGTCATCCTGGAAAATATAAGGGGCCAGCCCAAGTCACTTTGGCCCAGTCTACCCAACATGGCTTCGGCCCGGTCTACCCAGTGCGGCTTCAGCCCAGTCTACCCAATGCAAAGAGGAAACATCCGGCCAGCATGGCTTCGGCCCGATCTACTCAATGCAAAGAGGAAACATGCCAGCAGTTTGGGGAGTGGTGTCAAGCTGGCCACGCCCACCCAGTCAGACATGCCCAGTGACTGGTGTCAAGCTGACCATGCCCACCCAGTCAGCCATGCCCACCCAGCTCCTCAAGGTCAACCACAGCCCTGATGTGGTCCTCAATGAAACTGAGTTTGACACCCCTGGCTTAGCACAATGTTTCTCAACTTTGGCAACTTCAGGATAAGTGGTCTTCCACTCCCAGGATTCCCCAGTCATCCATGCTGGCTGGGGAATTCTGGGAGTTGAAATCCACACATATTAACGTTGCCAAGGTTAAGACACTGGTGTAGCATATTAGTTATGTCACGGGTGTCAAAATTGCCATCTCACGTTGCCGTCATGTGACGTTTCGTGACGGTTTTCCCCTTCGCAGGGTGGGCATGGCCTGTGCGTGATACATCCGGCTCGCTGGCTGCCCGTTTGATACCTCCAACTTATGTGAACCAATCCCATTATGGCCTAGCAATCTTCTTTTTTAATAAAAATGGCTTGGCTCAATATGAATCCTGCCTTTTTGTTTCAAGTGCCAAACCCTGAAAACCCAGACAATTCCACCCATAGTGCTACTTTACCCAAAAGTAAACAATTTGATGATTGTGCCAGCCCACCTCCAATTTCTCACCTGCAGCAAATCACTTTGTGGCTTGCCTACTGTTGTAGTAATAATAGCTTAGTCTTTTCCTCCTGCTTTTTTCCTCTCATTTTCATAGCAGTCTTCTGGCTATAAGGCTCTGGCCTATTGATTGGAGCGCCACACAATCAGCCTTCTGCTTTTTTGCCCCCTGGATTTTAGGCTGTCAGAATTGGCAGAACGCCTGCTTTGCAAGATCTTAGCTGACATCAAATAGTTCTGGCAAAGGTAGCTGTGCTCTGTCGTAAATCAGTAGCCAGCTGCAGCTGCAATATTTATAACCTCTTTTGCCTTCAAAATACTTATTGAAAAACTTGTATTCAAGTTGCTCATAAATTTTACAAGATCTGCTGAAAATTCTATCAGGCAAGCTTGCTTTGTTCGTCTTGCGAGGCAAACACCTGTAATCATGTCAAAAGTATATGTATTGTTTCCACCGTAATCTTTTTTTTTGTCAATTTTCCTGAGATTAATCTTTAAGCAACGGACAACACCAGAAACCTCAGAATTAATCTACATGTGAATTTCAGACTAACTCTAGAACAGGGGTGTCAAACTCAATTTCATTGAGGCCCACATCAGGATTGCGTTTGACCTCGGGAGACTGGGGGTGTGTGGCTGGTATAGGCGTGGCCAGCTCAACATCACACCACCCCATTTTCAGCCATGATGGCCTCCTGCAGCCCTTTGCCAGTGAAAACAGAGCTCAATTTTTGCTGGCAGGGGGCTGCAGGAGGCCATCGTGTCTGAAAACGGAGCCTGGGAGGACTGCATGTGGCCCTCCCAAGCTGCACACAGGCACTGCAGGCCAGTCCTTTGCTGTTTCCAGGGTGGCCCTGAGGGCCAGATCTAAGCACCCGCAGGCCGGATCCAGCCTGCGGGCCTTGGGTTTGACACCCCTGCTCTAGAAGCACGTGTCCAAAAAGGTGCTTTTTTCAGGAGGCAACTGGACTTTGTTTTTCTTTGAAGACGTTTCGGTTCTCATCCAAGAAGTTTCTTCAGCTCTGACTGGGAAATGGATTTATATTCCTTGCAGACAACTGGTCATTTGCATCCTTTTTAGAGGCCACTTGGAGGTTTATCTGTGTCCTCAGGGTCACCCTGAGTAGTGCAAATGGATGTGGAGCCTTCTTGGCTGCAGCATGTTTTCTGCCCTGTGTCCCTTCGCTGTTGGAAGACAGGGGAAGGCTGTTGGGGATGAGTCTGTGTTGTCTGCATCTCAAACTGAAGTGCAAATGGTTCCTGTAGTCTGCAATTTTTTTTCTGGAAGTCCGTTCACACTCCCGCACCGTTCGAAGGGTATTGATCCCAAAGTCCATAGACATCTAGAAGCACTTGTGACATTCCATGCAAGCAAAAGGTGCCACTTTTGAAACTGGCCCGGCTTCTGCGTCCTTAACAGAGCAATTTGGCAAGTGACATTTTCTATCTTGCTTAGTTTTCATGCTAGGAATTAATTTGCTGCTAAATCTGTTTTCGGGTTTTCTCTCAGAGGAACTCAGATAACAAATGGGTGGTCGTCCAATCATTGTGAATAAGCTTTTTGTAGGGGATCATTATCTACTGCCAGCATGAATTTATGCAAGTGTGACAACATCCTTTAGGGTTTTCTTTTAAGAGAGAGAGAAAGAGAGAGGGAGGGAGGGAGGGAGAGAGGGGGGGAGGGGGGAAACTTATTGCCGCTTCTGCCAGAAGGGTTACCTTTATGAAGGGTTACCTTTAACAGCTGTAACTCTGAGCTCTGCATTTTGAAGAATTTTACTCAGATCTTTTATGGAAGGGACTTCTGTTTTTCTAACTTCTTTGTATGTTTTAGCCTTCAGTTCAGAGGTGAGTTTCAGCCGGTTCTGACCAGAAACAGTAGGGGAAATTTTGAGTAGTTCGGAGAACCGGTAGTAAAAATTCTGATTGGCCCCATCCCCATTTATTCTCTACCTCCCAAGTCCCAGCTGATTGGAGGAAATGGGGATTTTGCAGTAACCTTCCCCTGGAGTGGAGTGGGAATGGAGATTTTACAGTATCCTTCTCCTGCCACACCCATCAAGCCACGCAAGCCACGCCCACAGAACCAGTAGTAAAAAAATTTGAAACCCTCTATTGCTTCAGTTCCCTCTGGAAGGGTCATTGGCTTGCCTGGTCTCTCAACCAATCAAACCAATTCATTCTCAGAGGATGTGTAGTGCCTGTTGGTGGCTGTTTTGAACTTCCTGTTTTTGCAAGGTGGCTGAGAATTCAGATACAGGCAGTCCTTGACTTACAACAATAGTTCATTTACTGACTGTTTGAAGTTACAATGGCACTGAAAAAAGTGACTTACAATCATCTTTCACACTTACGACCATTGCAGCATCCCCATAGTTACATGATCAAAATCCAGACGCTGGCAACTGATCCATATTTATGATGGTTGCACTATCCCAGGTTATGTGATCCCCTTTTTGCGACCTTCTGACAAGCAGAGTCAACAGAGGAGCCAGATTCACTTAACAGCCATCTTACTAACTTAACAACTGCAGTGATTGACTTGAGAATTGTGGCAAGAAAGGTCGTAAAATGGGGCAAAACTCACTTAACCAGTGTCTTGCTTAGCCACAGAAGTGTTGGGCTCAGTTGTCATGTAAGTCCACGACTACCTGTATTGTTTTCTTTGTTACCTATTTCTTCAGTGTTTCACCAGCCTCCCTGGCTGCTCTTCTTGATTGGAAAAAGCTTTATAGGAGGCATTTCCTGATAGATTTGCCTGCAGAATTTAATTGAAAAAAGCAAAGCCAGGAAGGTTGCCGAGCACTGAGAACATGATTGTATGTTATACAATTATTGCACACTATACAACAGTGATGGCTAACCTTTTTGCCGTCACGTGCCAAAAGCGGGGGAAGTGCGGGGAGGTTGCCCACGTGCGTGCCCATACCCAGAGTTCAATGCACCCCGCCCCTGCGCCCCCCCCCTTTAGCATGCGATGGCACAGTGGGCCCGGTAGGCCTGTTTTTCACCCTCCCCAGGATCCAGAGGCTTTCTAGAAGCCTGGGAAGGGAGACAACAGCCTTCCCCACCCCCCCGGAGGCCCTCCAGAGGCCGTCAACAGCCCATTTCCCAACTTCCAGTGGGACCGGAAGACCCAAAAATCAGCTGGCCAGCTCACGCATGTGCGCTGCAGCTGAGCTATGGCAATGCTTGCGTGCCCACTGATATGGTTCCGTGTGCCACCTGTGGCACCTGTGCCATAGGTTTGCCATCACGACTATACAATGTATAGGCAGTGCTGTGATTGAACCGCAGGACATTCTACTACATACTCAACACTGAACCAGGTTGTTCTCCTCCAACTATAAGAATTCTATTGCAGTGTTCTTCTCTTTAAAAAAAAACCAAGAACTTCTTTTCCATCGAACTATATGAAGAGGCTTTAACAATGCAGAAGAAACTCTTCTGGCACAGCGGTAAATGCAGACCTGTGAGAAGGACAACCTGTCCTTTTCCTAGCAACCCACCGGGGAGAAGAAAGAAGGAGAGAAATAGAATGTGACAGATTATTCCCAACTAATGCAGTCCTTAGCTTTACCTCATCCTTACTAGTGTCATGATCTTGAATTTTTGATCATCAGGCCATCTATGTAATGTCTTACTTCTATGGTAAGCAACTAGAAGTCCAGGATCCCTTGAGGCCTTCAGAAACCACCCAAAATTTGCACCTGCTGATCAATTTTTAATGTAATAAAATAATAAATATGTAATTCATTATTAATTTAAAACAAATTGCTTTATTTTGTCTCTCACCAAACAGTTACACGAATTGGATATGTCTAGTTTAATGAAAAGAAGGACTAGGGGAGACATGATAGCAGTGTTCCAATATCTCAGGGGCTGCCAAAAAGAAGAAGGATTCAAGCTATTCTCCAAAGCACCTGAGGATAGGACAGGAAGCAATGGGTGGAAACTAATCAAGGGGAGAAGCAATCTAGAACTAAGGAGAAATTTCCTGACAGTTAGAACAATTAACCAGTGGAACAACTTGCCTCCAGAAGTTGTGAATGCTCCAACACTGGAAGTTTCTAAGAAGATGTCGGATAACCATTTGTCTGAAGTGGTGTAGGGTTTCCTGCCTAAGCAGGAGGTTGGACTAGAAGACCTCCAAGGTCCCTTCCAACTCTTGTTATTCTGTTACTTTTGAAGGTTTAAGAGTGGCTTTTAGACTGTGGAAGCCAATACAGTAGAACCATCCACAGATCTGAGATTCTTTATGTTTGTTGGCTTATACAAGATGCCAGAGAAACAGCCATGTGTGTTAAGAAAACAGAAGTTTGAGGTTACTGAGTATTGATATTTCATTAAAAAAGCATTCACTAGGAGCAAATAGATAACTGTAAGGCTGAAAAAAGAACCTAGCCTTGACAAAGCTATTTTTCTCTGTCTGTTCTCCTCTCTTTTCTTTTTTTCTCCTGCGATTTCAGAGATAAAGACTGACACTAAGACAGAGCAGAAGAGACAGGTGGTAAAAAGCGAGGCAAATGAATGTGACTCTGATAACAAAGCCACTAAATCAGCAGCCAATGAACAGTAAATAAAATTAATTCCAGCATTTGAGCATCCAATGAAGGAAGCAATTTAGATGAACAATGATCAAGTCATGGTGGACCACCACAAAACCATTCTTCTACAGTTTGGGACAAAAGACTTGGACGAAGAATAAAACACAGAACGGGAAGTCATGTCTCTAGCCGAGTTCCATTTTCTGAAGCAAAATTAAATTTTCTCATTCCGCGGTTCATCTATACTGGCTCAGTCTTTGAAAGCAGAGGTGTGCTCAGCAGGGGTGCTTTTTATTTTTATTTTTTTTAAAGAAAGACTTGGCACAATCTAAAATGACCTGGCTCTGATTATTTTTGATCTTGTGGCTGATGGTATGGGCAGTGAGAATGCTGGGAGAGTGAGGAGTAGAAGCCATGCATCTCTATCAACATAAAAGATATACAGCCTCATCTCTTTTTCCGCTGTAGAGAAGGCAACATTATTTATAGATGGGTTTATATGATAAGAAGGACGATGTTTGAGGGCTGCAGGGACCACACCAATCATAACATTAGAGAATACAATATTGAATTTTACGGGGGTTTTTTTGACACACTATAAAAATGTTCAGCAAAATACAGCATTAGAATTTGGGAATAGATGGTGCTCAAGAATGACACATTTTTGCATATTTTGATGAAAATAATAAATAGTTAGAATAAAAGTCACTTCTGCCCTGGATCCTATGTGTATATTTATAGGAATCTCTATCAATCATTTACCAAAGTATTTTTCATATTGATTGTATGATGTCTGACCTCTAGTGGAACTGCCAGCAGTTTACACATCATTCCAACCCAGCTTCTTCATTAAACAGCTTCCTTGTGAATAGTAGAGACCCAACTTTTTATCCAAAGGAATAATTGGAGGCACATTGAATTTCACAACCCAGAATGCAGTGGTTAAGGCACCAGGCTAGAAACAAGAAGGTCATGAATTCTAGTCCAGCCTTTAGGCACAAAGCCAGCTGGATGACCTTGGGCCAGTCCCTCTCTCTCAGCCCTAGGAAGAAGGCAATGGAAAAGCACTTCTGAAAAACCTAGTTAAGAAAACCAGGGGCACTGGTCCTGGCAGTTGTCAGGAGTCTACATTGAATTGAAGGCACTGATATCTAGAAAGACAGACAACAGATAGATATGCAATTTAAGATGCCTGTGTTTGATATAGATATGTTTGTTGTATCATGACAACACCATCCTCTATGATCTGGGTGGGTGTGCTTTGGGTTCCTTTGATTCAATAATGCCAGCTATCAGGTCCCTGGAAGTGTGTCATCTCTGCCTTCTGGAACAGCAACTCTGCAGATATTAGCATGGCTTCTACTCTGATGATGATGGAATCTGAAAACCCAGCTGTTCTCCTGGCCCTGGGGAAAGCTGGAGCCCAGTAGAATTCTGTTTAACTGACTTTTTTTTTCCTGATACGTACGGGAAAAAGTTTGTTTTACCTTTACTTTTTTTATGCTGTAAGCCACTCAGAATTTATGTTGGATGGCCTCTGAATCATGATGATGAAGGAGGAAGAATAGAATAGAATAACAGAGTTGGAAGGGACCTTGGAGGTCTTCTAGTCCAACCCCCTCCTTAGGCAGGAAACCCTACACCATTTCAGACAAATGGCTATCGAACATCTACTTTAAAACTTTCAGTGTTGGAGCATTCACAACTTCTGGAGGCAAGTTGTTCCACTGATTAATTGTTCTAACTGTCAGGACATTTCTCCTTAGTTCTCGATTGCTTCTCTCCTTGATTTGTTTCCACCCTTGCTTCTTGTCCTACCCTCAGGTGCTTTGGAGAATAGCTCGACTCCCTCTTCTTTGTGGCAGCCCCTGAGATATTGGAACACTGCTATCATGCCTCCCGTAGTTCTTCTTTTCATTAAACTAGACATACCGAGTTCCTGCAACCGTTCTTCATATGTTTTAGCCTCCAGTCCCCTAATTATCTTTGTTGCTCTTCTCTGCACTCTTTCTAGAGTCTCCACATCTTTTTTACATCATACCAAACCAACAGAAGCAACTGTAGTCAGAACAATTTGGTAGACTGTGTGAAAATAATAATAATAATAATAATAATAATAATAATAATAATAATAATAAGAAGAAGAAGAAGAACTTATTATTAATAAGTCATTATTAAGATCGTCACTTGGAACACAACACGCCAGATATCACAGTTGTCGAAAACTGAAACGTACAATTTATTGACATTACTGTACCAGGAGACGCCAGAGTTGAAGAAAAAGAACTGGAAAAAATCATGAAATATCGTGAAATAACTACACGGCTATGGATGAAACATGTCACAGTGATACCCATTGTCATCGGGGCACTTGGTACCATGTCCAAAATTTCACAAAACACTTCAAGAAATTGCAGCTTCCTGCAATAACACCAGCGGAACTGCAAAAAACTGCGCTACTCGGAACATCATATATTTTAAGAAGGTACTTGGTTGATACCTAGGACGCTGGCAGCAACCTGTATCAACCATTAGCACCAGTCAATGGTATTTGTGACACATTTTTAAATGTTCAGTTGACTTGAGTTTCATGAATAAAAGTTTATATAATAATAATAATAATAGAAAAGGCCACATTTGTTGGATTCACACATATACTAGATTGATACATTAAGGTATCCTAGGTTCTTGGGAAAAACTCAATGCATACGAAAGCCAGTTGTGATTTCACACTTTTGTGAGCAGATGATAAGAATAATAATAGCAAGTAAACTGACTACAAAACAACAGCTTGACAAAGTAGTAACAAAGGTGTATTGGAATATCTGCAAGAAATACCATTTGCCTCCAAGCAAGGATAGATAGGACCACAAAGCAGCAGAAAATGAAGACGACAAAGTGGCCTGGGACTTTAGAATTCAAACAGAATAGAACTCTAACATATTATGTTATGTTATGCCAAATAACAGTCCAGATTTAACAACTGCTGATAAGACAAAAAAAATTTACAATTCCTGGAGATGGCAGAATGCAATAGAAATAACTGGAGAAAACCACAAAATGGAAAGATCTGCAAATAGAATGACCGTGGCAAAAGAAAGGGGAAAAAATACCAATAGTAGTAGGTGCCTGAGGTGCAATTCCAAAACATCAGGAGCACTACTTGAACACCATCGGCATTGAAAAATTCACCATCAGTCAATTGCAAAAGGAAAGTTTACTTTGAACATATAAATATGTATGTTTATATAAACAGCTTGCATCCTGTAATACCTTTAACACCATCAAAGAACATTTGCCTGTTCCAGGTCCTGCGGAAGGACAATATTTGGACAAAAATGCCAAATCTGGTTTGAACCTATGTGATCCAGTCTGGTTGACTATGTAATAATAATAATAATAATAATAATAATAACAACAACAACAACAACAACAACAACAATAATAAGGGATTTTAGAGGCCTCTGACTTAATACATAATAAAATCAAGGAATTAACTTCAGCCAAGTACATTTGGCGAATTCGTAAGATATTAATGTCCAAACTGAGTGGAGGAAACATCATAAAAGCCATAAATACCTGGGCTATACCTGTGATTCAATACTCTGCAGGAATAATTGACTGGACCCAGATGGAGCTAGACAATTTGGACAGAAAAACAAGGAAGCTTATGACAATGAATCATGCCTTGCACCCTAAAAGTGATGTTGACCGATTATATTTACCAAGAGCAGAGGGTGGTTAAGGACTCCTACAAGTAAAGCAGACTATGGAAGAAGAAAAACGCAGCTTGAATGATTACATCCAGAAAAGTGAAGAACCAATGATTAAGGAAGTAAATAAAGGAAGCCTTTTAAAGACAACTAAAACAAAAGCAGAATATAAGAAAGAAGTAATTGAGCAGCGAGCTGAAAATTGGAAAAGCAAAGCTCTGCATGACCAATACTTGAAAAGTATTGAAGGCAAAGCTGACCAGAAATTAACTTGGAACTGGTTAAGATCAGGAGTACTGAAAAAAGAAACAGAAAGCTTAATTTTGGCAGCTCAAGAACAAGCCCTAGCCACAAACTGCATGAAGGCAAAAATTCAACATGTTACCACCAACAGCAAATGCTGCCTCTGTAATGAGAAAGACGAGAGAGTCGACCACCTGATCAGTGGGTGCAGCAAAATTTCACAAACTGACTACCTACAAGCCATGACCGCGTTGCTAAGATCATTCACTGGAAATTGTGCCAGAAGTTTGGATTTGAGTACAGCAAAAACCACTGGGAACATCAGGTTGAGAAAGTTTTAGAGAATGAGAAACTCAAGATCTTGTGGGACTTCAGGATTCAGACTGACAGGCACTTGGTCCACAACACACCTGACATAACAATAGTTGAAAAGAAAAAAGTATGGTTCATTGACATTGCAATACCTGGTGATACACGGATTGAAGATAAGCAGCAAGAAAAAATCACAAAGTACCGGGACTTGCAAATTGAAGTTGAGCGATTGTGGAAAAAGAAATCATGTGTTGTCCCGATTGTAATTGGAGCCCTTGGAGCAATACCCAAAGGGCTACCCCGCTATTTAGAAATTCTAAATTTACCAGACTTGAACATTTTGACTCTACAAAAAACCACGTCGGAACAGTTTACATCCTCCAACGATACCTTAACAGTTCCTAGGTCCTTGGTTAGGACTTGAGCTGCTGAGCTATTAACCAGCTTCAAAGGCTGTGAATCTCACCAAAGATTAACCAATAATAATAATAATAGTAATAATAATATAAACCTGTGGATAGTCGGGTACCTTTCATTTTACTCAATGGTTCTAAAACAGTATTCATACACTTATCAGTGAAATGTTGTAGTTGCAGATTTGTATTTGTCTAACTAGCTTACTCTCAATATTCCCAATCATATTTTAGTGAAATATGACTGGTGAAATATGTGATGATTTTATGGCTATTGAGTCATGTGGATCCAGGCAATTGAGTTAATTCAATAAACTCTTGAGTCAATCAGCTCCAAGTTAGTGTTTTGCAGTCTTGGATTGACATACTTTGTCTTTAGTAGCTTGGAGTGCACGTCAGTGAACCACAATGACTAAGCTCCATTGCTTGGTACCGGCAGCAGGGAAGGGGGAAGGAGAAGTGTGAAGATATTGCTGAAATTCAAGGCCATGAGACCCCAAATAGTAAATTTATGCCAACTTTAGATCTGAGTAGATTAAAGTTATTCAGAGGGATTTTTTTTTAAGAAGATGGGGAAAAAGAGGGATGCTGGAGGAGTGAAGAATGCTGTTATCCTTCTGGCAGGTTCATTTCCATGTGATTAAAAATCGTTCACATACAGCAAAGGACTTCCTATGTGAAAAGCCTTGAAATATAAACTTGAAATAGTTTATACGAGGAAGAAAAGAGCATGTGGTCTCTAACACTGGATTGTTTGTCAAAGTGTGTTTTGAAAAACTTCTTTTAAAAATCCCAATAAAAACAGCAGCAATCATAGTGCGAGTATGCAAATATGGTATCCAGCTGGCATCTTCTAGCAACTTTGTGCCTGTGGTGAAATTATCTGGGGATGTGATGATTGTCACCCAATATATCCGGAAGGCACCAGATGGAGAATGGTTGATGGATGGTGGCCTAGGCAAGAAAAGATAAAAGAGAGAAAACTGTATGTAGGCTTTTTTCTTCCTCAGCAATCTTAATTTAGCTGCATAAATGTTGAGCTGCTGTATTTTTAGTACTCACTGGCAAACAGGCTTGGCAAATTGGTATTCAGTAGGTCATGAAGAGTCAGTCACAACTGAATAACTGAACAATAACAGGGGAACCAATAAAGGGAGGAGAACAGATTAGTTATGTAAATACAGGTTACATGCGAGACAGATTACAAATACTTTAACATCGCAGTATGTTAAATATTTGCTTCTTGTCAACATTCAGACCAATTCGGATCAGATCAGGCCTTATATAAAAACATCAACCCATATAAAATAATAAATGTACATGAAAAAACAAAGCCAGGGACACTTATATTTCAGAAAGTCCCAAAACAATTTTAGAGGACAGAACCCTCCCAAAATTCAAGAAATATTTTCTTTTGCTTTTCAAGCCCCCCTCATCCCTCCATTTAAAAAGCCTTATCAAATAAAGCTGTCTATGTTGAAAGCCAGGATAGTATAATGATTAAGATATTGGACTAGAAGTGGCGCAACCCAGGTTGAAGTCCATCTTCAGAATCATGGTTACTTCCTGGATGACATTGGGCCAGTCCTTCCTATTGATCCAACCAATTTCACAGGATTGTGGGGAAAAGTTGGAGGAGTGCTTATGAATATATAGGTAGTCCTCAACTTACAACTACAACTGAGCCCAAAGTTTCCATTGCTAAGCGAGACAACTGTTAAATGAGTTTTGCTCCTGTTTATGGCCCTTTTTGCCACAGTTCTTAAGTGAATCATTGCAGTTAAGTTAGTAGAACAGTTGCAAAGTGAATCCGGCTTCCCTATTGACTTTGCTTGTTGGAGGATCGCAAAAAGTGATCACAAGATCCCAGGACCACTTTAGTTGTCTGAAATACTGGCCAGTTGCCAAACTTCTGGATTTTGACCATGTGACACATGATGGTTTAAGAGGAAACGGGTATTTCTAAAGTATTTTCATGTGGGATGGGAGACTGCTAATATCATCAATTATTACTTTTTTTGCTCTAAACTAACAAAACAATTCCTACTGTTGATCCACCCTTTAAGCAGTGTAAACACTTCAGGATTGAATATATACTTTTGCTCAATTCATCTCATCTGTAAACTAGTAATCATCTCATCTTCTCTCCTAATATTTCAAGTCAGTTATGCTTCTGCTTTATTGATAATTGGAATCCTGTTTCGGACTTTTTGCATAAAAATGAGAACGTATGGTTTTGATGGCTAGTCAGGATATAGATAGGAGAGTAATATTATGTAACTTTAGAGAGAGAGGTTATATATTTGCTATGAAGAGTAATGGAAGTCACCCTTTTCTTTTTAATTTTTTTTTTAACTTTTCTTATTTTATTGCTCTTTTTGCTTTTTCTTTGATGTCTTCCCCCCTTTTATATTAGAGAACAAATCCCCTTGTTTAATATTTTTTTAAATAAAAATGTATTTAAAGACTGTTATTCTTCATTTTAAAGCAGTGCTGCTAAGCACTATTCTAGCAACCCTCATTCAAAGTTGTATATCTGTGTATCTATATATTTATACACAAGTGCATTATACAGCTGCATAGTAAAAATAGACTGCTGTCACACCTCCAAATATAAGCTGATAATGATGGCGCTAGAAATTCTGAGCCAACCATGCAGTGGTGAAATCCAATTTTTTTCCTACCGGTTCTGTGGGCATGGCTTGGGGGGGGGCATGGTGTGGCTTGGTGGGCATGGCAGGGGAAAGATACTGCAAAATTCTCCATTCCCACCTCACTCCAGGGGAAGGATACTGCAAAATCCCCATTCCCTACCCACTCCTTGGAGAAGGATATTGCAAAATCTCCATTCCCACCCCATTCTGGGGCCAGCCAGATGTGACATTCTACGAACTACTCAAAATTTCTGCTACCGGTTCTTCAGAACCTGCTGGATTTCACCCCTGCAACCACGTTGCTTTTTCTGGTAAATTTCAAACTTCCCCATTGATTTTCCTAGTGCCATTCAGAAGCTGTAAAATAAATGATAGAGTTTCCTTATCACCTTAGTTTTTTCCTTTTATTCCCACACGCAACAGCTCCTTTGAATGTTTTCAAAGGGGGGGGGGGAAAAAAGGCAAAAACTGAAATTTATTAAGATGTGTGGAAGTTTGGCTTGGCTTGTCTGCTTTTAATAGGACTGTGCAAATAAATGTCTGTGTGCAAATAAATAAAGAGTAAAAAGTATACACTATTAAGGCCCAGTAGCCACACTTCAAACATACATGCTCAAAAGTAAGCTCTGCCAGGGCTTATTTTGCCTGTTTTGCAAGCAGATGACCTAGGAAGGATGGTAAAAAAAATATCCCTATGCAGAACAACAAAAAAAATTCTTCCTCTTAGAGTGAAGTGACAGTAGAGTGTATTTCTAATAAATTGCACCCTTCACCACCATACTATAGTGTCTAATTTTCCGTGACTGTGTGTTATTTTCTTCAAACTTCTTGAAAAATTGCTTTTCTGTTTCCCTTTTTCCATCCACATGATATGTATTATTTCTGCAGCTAAGGACAGACAGAGCTGTGAGCTGACTATTAATAAATCATGAAACCTTTGTGAACATCCCCCAAATCCCATTAATGAGGTAATATGCATATGCAAGAAATGCAATCTTGTGAAAAGACTTCTGGAAAACGAGTTGAGTTGCCAACTTTTCAATTGGTCCCTTTAGCTACGTTTTTTAACCCAGGGGATGCATAATTTTCTCCAGACTGAAGACTCCTTTTAGACTTCGAATGATGCGTTAAGACTGCAAAGTTGCTCAAAAGATGGAACAGGACAAGCAATAAATGCAATCAATATTGTACTGTATTTGTATCTAATATTATTGTTTTTCCTTGTTACTAGTACTTTTCTGTAGTCCATATTTTGATTTGTAGACTTTTGCGGGAGCACCCAAATCTTTCAGAGAGCAGATATATGCCACTGCTTGAAAAAGTGATAAAAGCCAACACCTGGAGATTTCTCCATATCAAAAAGACCAAAAAGGACTTTGCTTGAGCTGGAAAAAACGAAACTTTGATTTTGGGTTTTGCTGATTAGATAGGTTTGCTGCAGTGGTGAAATCTAAAATTTGTTACTACCAGTTCTGTGGGCATGGCTGGGGGGGGGGGGGTTAATGTGACTGGGTGGGCATGGCCAATTTTTTTTTTTTACTTTTAAAACCATTTTTTCTACAACCTCTTTGGCGAAGAGGTTGTAAAAAATGCTTTCAAAAGGCTCTGACGATCCCAGCTGAGTTGCCTGATCGGCAGAGACTTTTTTTCTTTTAAATGCCTCTGACCATCCAAGCTGAGTTGCCTGATCGTTAGAGGCATTTAAAAGAAAAAAATTCTCTGCCAATCAGGCAACTCAGCTTGGATCGTCAGAGGCATTTAAAAGAAAAAAAAGGGTTTTTTTCTTTTAAAAGCCTTTGATGATCCCAGCTGAGCCGCGTGATCATCAGAGGCTTTTTTTTTACTTTTAAAAGCATTTTTTCAGCCGAAGAGGTTGTAGAAAAAATGCTTTTAAAAATTAAAAAAAAACCTGATGATTGTGCGGCACAGCTGGGCATGGTGGGAGGGGGGCAGGGATTTTTGCTACCGGTTCTCCGAACCACCCGCCTCCATCGCTACCGGATCAGGCGATCCAGTCCAAACCGGGAGCATTTCACCCCTGGTTTGCTGTTATAGAAACTATTTCATAAATACTATTTATTATTATGTAAAAGTACTTTTTACTCCTTTACTCTACACTTTTTTCCTCTTTCCTTTTTCCTCCCCCATTGTCCCATTATTTTCATTTTTCTTTGTATGGGTAGCCCTTGACTCACGACAATTGAGCCTGAAATTTCTGTTGCTAAGTGAGACAGTTGTTAAGTGAGTTTTGGCCCATTTTGCAAACTTTCTTCCCAAAATTGTTAAGTGAATCTGGCTTCCCCATTGACTTTGTTTGTCAAAAGGTCGCAAAAGGGGATCGCGTGACCCCGGGACACTGCAACCGTCATAAATATGAGCCAGTTGCAAGCATCTAAATTTTGATCACGTGACCATGGGGATACTGCAATGGTCATAAGTGTGAAAAATCATAAGTCATTTTTTTTCCAGCACTGTTGTAACTTTAAACAGTCACTAAATGAATGGTTGTAAATCGAGGACTACCCATATTTCTGTATTTTATAGTCTAATAAACTAATAAAAATATTATAACTTAAAGATTGGGAGAGACCCATTTTGAAGAAAAAGCAGCTGGAAATCCTATACATATAATTGCTGTTCATTTCTTAGTAGTATGGCAGTGTTTTAAAGAGGCATATAGCTAAGGAATTTTAAATACAGTGAAATACTCTGTAACATCACTTATGATTTCTCGGTGTCTCAGACTAACATAACATTTTGCTACACTACAGTGTGTCAGGATTCCAAGTAACACGACTAACAAAAGAAGACTCCAAGGCTAGAAATTCCTCAAAGTTCCATTTTATTAGAGATGTCATATTGGCACATCTGGGAAAACCTGAATCTGAAAGCTTCCAGGTTTTCCCCACCCTGTCTCAACTGGAGATGCCTCCCAGTCACACCACTCCAGGTGCAGGCCGAATGTCCTTGACTCTCAGAGAAAGGAATGTTATTAAGACTAAATATCTCCACCACTCTATGCAATCCCCCCTCCCAGTTTCCCACAGCACTAAGTGCGGCAGCCCTGAAGATCCAAAGAAAAAGATGGCTTCCAGGACTGACACAGCTTAAGACTATGCTTCAATGGTAGCCCAATCTATAGTTAATCTGAATCATGATTTATTCAAGCCATATTTCTGGGCTTCTCCAGTACATGGCTAATCAACTGATCAGGCCCAGAATTTGGCTGAGATTATAATATGGTTAACAAGTTCAGTGTACTAACACAGACATAACTGATCTGTAGCTGTGGGGTACACTGTAGGGCGTAGGTCCAGAATTAACTTCCTAACTTCATTCTTAGCTATTTATTTCCACTAATATTTGTTTGCTTGTTTGCTTATTTGCTTTTTGATGTCACCCAATTGGAACTGAAGAAAGAGGAGCTGGAGGCAAATGGCCCAAAGAAATTTAAAAGATGGTATGTTTGTCTATTTATATCCTCCCTCCCTCCTCTAAAAGCTGTAAACGGTATATGAATGGTTGAGCCCACTGGTTTTCACCAGTGGGAGAAGGTTGGAGATCTATCGTGTAAATAAATCCAAAGCGATATTCCTTTATATGAAGGAATATCCAGAACTATAAACTGGTCTAGAATGCAGCAAAGTGGATAGTTTTAGGTATGCGGTGATCAGTGGTGAAATTCAGCCGGTTCTATCCGGATTGCGCAATCCGGTAGTGCCGGCGGCAGGACACTCCGCCCGGATGTCATCACGTCCCATTTTTGACCCCCTGCACATGTGCAGAAGGCTCTGCGCATGCGTGGAGGAGGCGCGCACACCCACATTTGCGAACCAGTAGCGAAGGTAAGTGAATATCCACCCCTGGCCATGAAGATGACCCATGTATCATCTTCACTATTTCATGAGTTACAGTGGCTTCCAGACTTCACAAAAACTCATTATTGTTCTGGCTTTTATGTAAACCTGAAAAAAAGATGTGGTTGCTTTCAAGAGTCAGCTTCTTAAAGTTAATGTGACTGTTAAAAAGTAGCTGTGCCCAATTTTTTTTTTACACAAAGGCCTGAAAAATGATAAGCTGCTTTTCTGAACAGAGGCGTGCTTCATAAAGTCTGAACTATTTGTTCTGGATCATTTTCAAAGCATGCATAGCCTTGCCAATTAAGCTTAATTCTTAATTTTCAAGGTCAGCCAGGGCCAGGCAGGTGCTGCTAAACTGTTTCCCCCAAAATAAGACCTCCCCGGATAATAAGCCCAATCGGGCTTTTGAGCACATGCACTAAAATAACCCACCCTGCAAATAAGCCCTCCCTGCAAATAAGCCCTCCCTGAAAATAAGCCCTCCCTGAAAATATTTAAATGCATGCACAGCTGGTCCCCACCATTTTCTTTGGTTAGGGTTAGGGAGACAGAGCTGGAAATCAGATAAGATGGCAAGAGGATCCCCGTCTTGCTCCACATGCCCCCAAATAATAAGACCTCCCCGAAAATAAGGCCAAGCACTTATTTCGGGGTTCAAAAAAAATATAAGACAGGGTCTTATTTTTGGGGAAACACAGTATTTGCTGAAATTAAAAATGTACATCTAGCTAAGATATGGTTCAGAGCTTCCAGTCACCTTTGGTCAGACTGGTGGCTTGTAAACATTTAATCACCTGTTGATCCAGATATTCCCCTGATATATTTAATCATACCACCAATTGTCCATCGACAACTTTTTAAAGTAATGAAGTTAACAAAAAGATGGGCTTGAGTGACACCTCTCACTCATAGTTCTGGGAATGGAACTGGCTTATCTCCATCAAGGTCATTTTACTCTCCACTCTCTACAAGTACTCACAAAAACATGGAACTTAAATGTCATGATACAAAGTCCTGCTGGCAACAGCATGCTTAGACACACAAGTTGTGTCTTCCTGCTAATCTCAGTTAGTAACAAAGGGAATATATCATCTAGTTCAAAATTATCATCTAGCCATTTCAAATGGAGTGCTCCTTAACATGGGTAGTACAGCTATGGATTTGTTGAAGGATTGTTTCAATCATTTCCAACAAGTGAGTTTTGAATAGGGATGCAGCAGATAGCTGAAACACATAGGTTAGAAGGCTGGAGGAACTAAACTTCCCCTCCCAGAAGTTTTTTGGATTATATTCTGATCCCAGGTCTTGCTTTAGGGTAACCACTAGGTTTTTCCTGTTGCCACCAATCTTCCACAAAGTGCCTCAATTCCATCCCCAACTCTGGTAACTGAGAAAGATCAGGATCCCACACTCTGTACAATTCTGGAAATTGAAAGATCAAAAACAAAATTTCTTAGCTGCTATCCCTTGACCTTGTCACATAGAGACATATCTAGAGAATTCAGTCCTTCCCTCCACCTATGGCAAATAAGCCAATCTCACAGGAGATGAGCAAAATCAAACTTTATTAGAAAAAAAAATGGCAAAATTTAAAAATTCTTACGGAAAAAAATACCCTTTAGTTGTAAATATTAAATAGAAACATTCAGTGTTACACAAACTGCAGGACTCTCCAGTTCGTAGGAAACGCAGTGCCAGTTTAATTAAAAAAAGAAAAAGGAAAATCCAAAAGATAATATAGTTCTCCAGATAGACCATAAGATGGCAACAGTTGGCTACAAAAGGAAAATTCTCTGCTTTGTTTATAAAGAGACCAGGATAAAGATATGCAGAAAGTTCAAAATATTATCATAGCTCACAAGAAGATTCTACAGGCACAAGAATAACTACATCTTCATGAATATCCCTGTAATATAAATAAAAACTAAATTTATATCCGATTTCCTCACATACAGGGACGTAGCACAACCTAGTCAAGAAAAATCAGTAACCTACTGTATGTTTTTGAGTACTATAGGAGTCTCCATCAACTTCTCTGGAATTCTGTTCTTCCTTTTTAAAATGATCAGACATTTTCTATCTCCAGAGGAAAAGATTGGGATAATCTGAGTTTATACATGATAAAAGGCCATTCTTCTTGTATGGAAATATAGATTTGTGAATCTGTGATCTTAAGTCTGGATTGGCATGCAAACAGTGTTGATGAAAAGCATATTTCCCTCCCCTTTCTGCTGAAGAAGTCAGGTTACAATGAACTATATGGAAGAGAAATAGGGAAAATGGAAAACTGACATAGTTCATAGTTCATACTTCAACATCGCTTTCTAGAAAAGATGTCTAACACCTCCCTATTCTTTCGAGCACAGCAAAAAAGTGGGATAGTCAGAATGTCTCCCCTTATATGTATTAAAATAAACATGGATACACCCATTTATGCTTTGTATGTCTGGGAATTGTATGCTTTGCAATCCATCACAACTGGAAGGTACTAGGCTGGGTCTGTCAATATAGATGGTGATTCACTGTAGTTGTTAAGTTAACAACATGGTTGTTAAGTGAATCTGGCTTAAAAAGTAGCAAAAGATGACCACATGACCCTGGGACACTGCAACTGTCATAAATATGAATCAGCTGCCAAGTGTCTGAATTTTGACCACGTAACTATGGGGATGCTGGTTATGTCACCCTTTTCAGTGCCACTGAAGCTTCAAACAGTCACTAAATGAATTGTTGTAAGTTGAGGACCATCTGTACAGTATTAATAATAAATAGTTCAACATTTGAACCTGTAACTGGCTGAACAACTTGAGTTTGGCAATCTTCATAGCGTTGGTTATTAGTAATCCGATTAGTAATATTTGAAGGAATCTCATTTCCTCATCAGTTCCTAACAACGTTAATTAAATGCAAGGAATAACACATAGATGGTTGAATTGTTCAGAAATTTCATGGCACTTGGAAATCTGATGGAGTGGAAACTGCTTCTGAGATGGCTGACTTTCAGAATCTCCTCCTACATATGCACAAATAAAACATGTTTTCACAAAAAAAAGGCAATAAGCCTTCAGTAGCTCTTAAAGGAAAACTTTGTTCCTATCTTGGGGAGAGGAATTGTTTTTACATTGTTTTGTAGAAAGTAGCTGCAAGCCATAAAATGACCCTTGAACGTTCCCTTGTGTTATGAAGAGATCCCTGAAAGTTAAAATAAATCAGGGGGAAGATTAGCCTATATTAGATCCTTAATTCTTGTGGTGCTAATAGGTTGCTGGTATATGAGAGTTGATTCATTTCGGAGGGAATAATTGCAATATATCCATCCATCATTAGATTCTGAGGTATGTGACTCAAACTGCATTATTTGAGTCATTGCTTCATTTTGCATTCATCATTTTTACACCATTTTAGCATTGGAAAATTATCTATCTATCTATCTATCTATCTATCTATCTATCTATCTATCTGAACATTCATTAAAATTGATGTCAGTTGTTCTAGAGAGTCTGTTAGATTGCCAACTTGAATTTTTCAAACCTATTGACAGTAATCACCTCTTGCAAGAGCAAAAGTTTGATCTATACCTGACAATATATATGCAGATTAATCTCAGCAGCTAGATTTTTTTTTTAACCTTCCTGTGCATTGCGACTAGATAATAGAGGCTTTGTGAGGGGAAGATATGTTATTATGTTTTCATTTGTAGGGTGACTTGCTGCAACTCTGGAGATTGAAGTTAAGCTGTGTGTCTCTGGGAGTATCTGGCATGCTTGGGAAAACAGATGAAGCCATGCTACTTAATTTTATACACTGGCACTCAATTTAAGCTGTTCACCCTGCTATGCAAGTTGTCAAAAAGCACTGTGGCATTTAGCTCCCATTCATGTTTTCATAAGGACAATAACATTCAGATCTGTTAATAGGTGGTTTATTATCTTACACATACACATTGTGTATCTCTGCGCTTATCTATCAGATATTCTACAAATGCAACATCTTTAGAAAAGTCCTATATTAATATTGAAGAAGGAAAGAAACATTTCCTATTGAATACATGCCTACTGTTGTAATCAAGCACCTATTTCTCACCTCACGGGAGAAGGGAAGAATGAGAGGAAGGGATAGATAGGAACATGTGATGCTTTTCAACAGGAATTTCACTTATCTATTATCCTCCCCCTGAAATCCTTCAGTTTCCTCCTGGAAAAGATATTTTCAGATTGGTAGACATTTTTCATTGTTAGCCTAATTCTGATGGCCACCTCAGAGTTAGTGGAGCTTCCTAAATAACGTTACTCATTTTACTGAGCACAGAGAAAATATGTAGTTAGGCCAGCAAACAGTAAAGTTTAAATCAAGCCTGGCAAGTATTTAATAATAAACTTCTGTTCTTGTACGTTTTGAAATATTTAGTTCAGAATTAATTCTAAAATAGTTATGTGGGCACAATGTCACACTTCCTTCCAATATTTCACTAGTAATGGAATTTTATCTCCTAGAGGAAATTTCACTATTATTGAGAAAGCTTTCTTAAAGGAGAAATTCATTGACCAGATGAAATATTATGCTTTACTGGAATTGCTTTAAATGGCACACGCTGTCAGGCCTGCCTCCATCAAAGAAAATCCCCGACTCTATTGAAGTAGAGAACTTTTACTGAGTTTGAAATGATAATGGCGAAAGGAAAGCAAGATCTGATCCAAAAGATGCAAAAGTTACATATTGAAAGTTTCCCCAAATCCCTCCCCCCAGGGACCCAGGCTGAATGTCCAATCCAAGACCCGCATAGTGTCATGTGGAGCACATCTTCAGATGCTTTTGTCCATCTGGAGTCCTAGGACGGTTGGCCTTGACTGGGTGTAAACAATTCCATTCAGCAGCACAGTAATTCTTGAGAGCAAGTCTCCCTTTTAGTTCACATGGGCCTTCATCACACCAGCTCACAACCCTAACCCCAATGCCATGCCCCCCCCTTCCCCATTACTATGGCAGCCGATAGGAAGCATGCATCAAAGGGAAAGCCCATGCTGGAGATCTGGCTGACACACACACACTCTCTCCCCAAAAAAGCATACTGCCTTTTCCCTTGTTTCTTTCCCAATTTTCTTTCATCTTTTTGAAATTAGCTATACGGCAAGTAATATATTAGAACTCATTGTAACACTTTGGGGCTGTTTAGAATCAATTTGGCATTGAATGTGATAAATCCTACTTGAAAAGAAAGAAGAAAATAAAAATGAGAAAAATATTAGCATTTTTCTTTGGGTCAAATGCAACTATTGAGGCAGAAAAGAGGTATGAGGCATTAACAAAAGCCTGAAAATTAACAAGTTATATATATTAGAAATAATCAGAACACTTTGGGGCTGTTTAGAATCAATATGATATTCATGAATGACTGATTAATCTTATTGTAAAGAAAAAAGAAAATAAAATGGGAAAATACCAGCATTTTTCTTTGTGCCAAATTCAATTACAGGTGGTTATTGACTTACAACCATTTGCTTAGTGATCGGTCAAAGTTACAGTGGCACTGGAAAAAGTGATTTACAACTGCTATTTGCACTTATAACCACTGCTGCCTCCCCCCAGTCATTTAATCAAAATGTGGATGCTTGACAAGTGGCATATATTTAAGACAGCTACAGTGTCCTGAATTGATGTGAACACCATTTGCAACTTTCCCAGCTGGCTACATAGCAAAGTCAATGGGGGAAGCCAGATTTGCTTAACAACTGTGTAATTAATATAACAACTTTGGGTGATTTGCTTAACAACCATGGCAAAAAAAGGTTGTAAAATTGGGTGTGACTCACTTAACAACAGAAATTCTGGTTTCAGTTGTGGTCGTAAATCAAGGACTACCTGTATTGAGACAGAAAAAAAGATACGATGAGAAATTAACAGAAACCTGCAGATCAATAAAATCAAAATGGCAAGGAACACAGTATTCTTAGTTGCTTCCCTCTGATGTGACGGTTCCTAACTCTGAAGCAGCCCCAAGGGTCAGTCTGTATCCATCACAAAGCCTTTTATCAAATGATCATTGCAAAAAAGGAATCTTTGTTTTAAGAGGCTCAGTTCAAACATTCAGCTGTGAGTTTTCCAAGTTTTAAGAATTGGAATAGTGATTAAGTCAAACATTGCAGATGTTTGAATTTCAACTCACAGAGAAATGCAGTCTCTGGCTCATTAACCATAGGTTGCCACCTTTATTCTTTTCTTGTCTAATAAACTAGCTGTTGGACAGATTCTACTTGTATTAAGAATTCGGAATAAAAGAGATTAATGTGTATAGTAATTAGGGATGGAGGGTGAATATGTGTGTATGGTAGATGCAAGAGCCGTGGTGATGCAGTAGTTAGAATGCAGTATTACAAACTGACTCTGCTCACTGCCAGGAGTTTGATGCTGACTGACTCCAGGTTGACTCAGCCTTCTATCCGAGGATCCAGATTGTTGGGGGTTGATTCTGTAAACCACTTAGAGAGCGCTGTAAACACTATGAAGCAATATGTACGGTAAGTCTAATTGCTATTGCTAGGCATTGAGTGTCATCTGTGGCAGAGTAGAATGATGGGTCTTTGAAGCCCAGGGTAGCAGGGGTGAAATGCTCCAGGTTCGGACCGGATCACCCAATCCAGTATCGATGGAGGCGGGTGGTTCGGAGAACCGGTAGCAAAAATCTCTGCTCCCCCCCCCCCATTGCCCAGCTGAGCCGCGCAATCATCAGAGGCTTTTTTTTATTTTTACAAGCATTTTTTCTACAACCTCTTTGGCCAAAAAAATGCTTTTAAAAGTTAAAAAAAAAAGGCTCTGATGATCGCGCGGCTCAGCTGGGATTGTCAGAGGCTTTAAAAGCATTTTTTTTACAACCTCTTCAGCCGAAATGGTTTTAAAAGTTAAAACAAAAAAGTTGGTAATGCCCACTCAGTCATATTACCCCACCACCACCAAGCCACGCCCACAGAACTGGTAGTAACAAATTTTACATTTCACCACTGCAGGGAAGCATACATATATGGGCATGGGGGAGCCATTCGTCTAAATCGCAAGACCAAAAAAAGTTACCTATTTACATTTTAAGGCAGCATTTCTCACTTTTTTTTAATTGAAAAAGTTTTAAAAGTTTTACATACATTTCCCCCCCCTCCCCAACCACCCCCCCGACTTCCCAGAGCAAATACAAAATATAAAATACAGCTTGAATCCCCTAAATTCAACTCCATCATAATCATTAAACAAGTGAATAAAAGGAAAGCAAGTCTTCTTTCTTCTTATTCCATCTAATTTAACAAAATTAGTATCCATTTATAATTGCAGCAGTTAATAAAACAGTTAAATATTACCTAATCAAACCTATCGTTACTCAATTTAACTAATATATACTTAGCAGATTATTAAATCTATACAGTTTAACAAGATATTTTATAACTTCTTTCATTGAAAACAAAAAAGGAACCTCATTCAAAAACCTCAAATTTAAAATAAAATATTATATAAACTCTTCCGTCCTCTACTTTTAAACCATTAAGGTCCAATTATATTTATTTAAATTTGGTTGCTGGGATGGCCACGACATCTAGCTCTGCAAAGCAGAGACATCCAGGGTCCGGAGTACTGACAGGCTTAGTGGGGAGCTCTCATCTTCGAGCGCCAGATTATGGGTAAAATCTGGCGCTCTTAGGGAGCTCTACCCCACCCGTCTACTCACTTTCCCCCCTCTTACCAGGAGGAAAGTTTCCAAACCGCAAGACAGCTGATAGTCGCTGTTCTTGCGGTTCTACGGAGCCCTGGGTTGGCGCTTCGGAAAGAAGCGTCCGGCGATGTCGTGGTCCCACTGGAAGTCTCCAGCATTTCTCACTTTTGACAAATTTTAAGATGTGTGGATGTCAGTTCTGAATTCCCCAACCATCATGCTGACGCCCAGACTGGGAAATTCTTGGAGTCCACCCAGTGGTGGGATTCAATTTTTTTAACAACCGGTTCTGTGGGCGTGGCTTGGTTGGGGTGTGGCTTGGTGGTCATGTAACCGGGTGGCCGTGGCTAGCTGGTCATGTGACCGGGTGGCCGTGGCTAGCTGGTCATGTGACCGGGTGGGCATGGCTATGTGCATAGGGACTACTCAGAGGGCTGAAAAAAGTCATTTCTGACTGGTCATCGCACTTTTGACCGGTCCTCGCACTTATGACCATCCTCACATTTATGCCCGTTGCAGCATTCTTAACAACCGTGTCAGTCATTTCACCACTACTTCTCTTCACCACGATGACAAGATAGGGCACAAAATGTAAAATGTGAGGACAGTCGTAAGTTCAAGGACTGGTCAAAAGTGCGAAGACCGATCAAAAATAACTTTTTCAGCCCTCTGAGTAGTCCATATGCATAAAAGGATACAGCAAGAGTGAGTGAGGGTAAGAGTGAGAGGGTAGGAGTGAGGGTAAGAGAGGGAGGAAGAGAGGAGAAGGAGAAAGGAGGAGGAAGTAGGGAGGAGAAGAAGGGGGAGAGAAAGTAAGAAGGAAAGAAAAGAGAGAGGTGGTAGGTTGGAGGAGAAAGATTGCTGTACAATAAAAAAGATGAAAGGGAAGAAAGCCAAACCCAAACAAATATAAAAATATTAAGATAAAGAATGAATTGTTAAACTTTAAAGAATAAAAGAGAACAAATATGAATAAATAGCAATAATTAGAAACACACATACAAACATACAATGTATTTTCTTTGAACAGAGTATTTGGCCGGTTCACAAATTTAAACAGTGTTTAGTCATTTCAATTAAATTTACAATTTCTATATTTCCTTTTTGCCATATTTATTCCTCATCTATTTTTTTTTAAAAACCAATATTACCCTTCATCCTCATCTCTAATCTTAATTAAATTCAATTTTTCCCTTCTATTCTATATTATACCCCTTCCCATTGTCATCTATTTTTATATCCATCCTCACATTGGTTAATTATGTAATATTGCAGTTGTTTAATACAAATTCAACATTTTAATATAAATCAATTAGTTATATAACTATCTTTTTTGTATATTAATCAATATGAACATGAATATTCCAATTATTTCCATGCAATCCAATTTCTTACAAATCCATTAATTATATTTACCAATAATAATAAACTAAATAGTTTCCCCCATATATTCTTCCAAACCACAACTTAACCATTTCTGCTTTCAATACAATATAGAATTAATAGTATCTCAATTATTATAATTCCCTAGTTAAATAGAGCTTTTTTTCTTTTGTGTTTTAAAAACTTGAACTCTCCTCTTTTGAACTAAATTTCCCATTGTTTGCACCTACCTTTTTGGTGAGCAAAGAGAAAAAGAAATCTCTCTCCCTGCCCCATTTTGTCCCGTTGCAGCAGAGCCTGCTTTACTTTCAGTTTCCTTTTAGCTAGGAGAAAAAAAATCACTCTTTGCAGCTAGCAAAGAGCTTGCAAAACAAGAGCTTGCAAAAGAGCCTGTGCAAAACAGCTGAGAGCGAATCAGCTGAGAGTCGGGAGGCAGATCTAATCAAGCCTAAACTAAAGCTGAAAGGAGTTGTTTTTTCCTGCTGTTTGCTTGCAAGGAGGTAACTGCTGCGAGGCACAGGCCAAAGGGTGGGGGCCACCCTCCTTGCCACTTAGCCTCCCCTGTCGCCCCCCTTTGCCTCTAGTGCCCCCCTGCTACCCCTAAGGCATCCCACCGCCCCCTTTGGCAACCCCTGGCTTAACTATTTAACTCCTTAACAACCGGTTCTACCGAAGTAGAATCCCACCGCTGGGTCTACCCATTGACTTTTGCAGGCATGGGCTACTCATTTGTTTTCTTTTGACACTGATCTGCTGTAGGGCGGCTCTTTGAAGCCCTGCGGCAGCTGCAAGGCCAATAAAATTACGAAAAAACACCGAACCGTTTGTTAAATTGCTGGCTTGCCCACCCCTCGCCCAGTGGTGTGGAGGGGCGGAACAAGGGGCGGGGTGAGCCAGCAATTTAACAAACTGTTCGGCCGAACCGCCTAGAACCGGCAGAATCCCACCACTGAGTCCACCCCTCTTAAGCAGCCAAGGTTGTTAAACACTAGTTTCAGGGGAATCGAACAAGCTGCCTGAAATAAGAAAGATATATGGTTACTTACCAAAGAAAACAACACAAGTTTTTTATTGTCTGTTAATATCCTATTTATTGTCTATCCTTCCTAAAGTGCTTGAGGTGAAGGGAAATAATTATTATCTAAAGAAGCACAACTCATAATGGCATCAAGAAGATAAAGAATGAATGAAACCCATCACAGGCACAACAAAGCACCTTTAAAGTGGCTGTGTTTTTAAAAAGAGCCTTGGATAGTACAGTGGTCTAAAGCCCTGTTATTAACATCAGCTGCCTGCAATTATTGCAGGTTTGAATCTCACCAAGGCTCAAGGTTGACTCAGCCTTCCATCCTTTCTAAGGTAGGTAAATTGAGGACCCAGTTTGTGGGGGCAATAAGCTGACTTTGTATAAATATACAAAAGTATGAAGGCTATTGCTTAGCGCATTGTAAGCCGCCCTGAGTCTCCGGAGAAGGGCGGCATATAAATCAAATTAAAAAAAAAAAAAAAAAAAGGAGCCCAATCAGCCTAACAAAAATGGCAGGAATTATTTAATAAAGACATACTGGTATACCTGTATGCATTGGGAGAGCCTTGGCTGGAGGCTAGGTGATAAATCATCAGTGGCATGGCTCATTTCTGTTAATTAATTCAACCGTAGGTGTGGTGGAGTAACTTAAGTGGCGCTGCCATCAAAATCATCCATGCTGTTATATGACGCTGCTGGGCTTTGATTAATGTTGCAGGCCACTACACTATGACTCTGACTGCATGTCGGGAAGTGTAAAGCTTTAAGGGATCATAAAAAAAATATGGATCTGAATTTCATAAGATGTTGAGTAGATAACTTACCCTTCTTGAAAAATCTGAAGTTAACCTGTTATCAGGCGTGTGGTTTTTCCCATGGTTTTCATCTGTGTAGCCAGCTGGGAGATACTATAGATACCAAGTAAGAGATTCCATATTATCTCTCTATTCCATTGAGAGATAGAGAGATATTAATCTTCCAATCTTATTTTTACACATTAACTCAAGCCAGCGAACAAATCCAACACACCTTCCTCCTATTTTCCCCGCAACATCAACCTTGTGAGATGAGTTGGGCTGAGAGAGACTGGCCCAAAGTCACTCAACTGGCTTTCATGGCTAAAGTAGGACTAGAACTCGCAGTCTCCCATTTTCTAGTGGTTAAAGCACCTGGTCCTTTAACCACTAGATGAAACTGGCTCTACTGGTTTTGTTTCATTGTAGATGAAGACAGTATCTTCTTATCAGATTGATTCAGAGGAATGCTGCAAGTGGACTTGTCCTGGACAGGGTGTTTGCTGCAGCTCTTATAAAAACACAGAAAGGAACATCCGTAAGATTGGCAATGCTAGCATATTCTCACAAAAAGCCATCGTGCAATTGTTTATAATTAACTGTTGGAAACACTGTTGGATTTTAATTAATTGGCGAGCAGTGGGAGCGTGACACTTTGGTGTCTGAAGTAGCCCTTCCCTGCTAATTAACAGAAGACAAATCCACTGAGAATCACTTCAGTCTGGCTTTTGCAGAGAAACCTCTTGGTGCATTGTGATCTCAGATCTGAGGTAACCCTTAGGCTTTGTCTTGGATAATCATTCCAAAATCCATCAGCCAGAGCCAGGAATAATATGTTCTTAAGAATTCTGAAGGGTTCTGAGCCCAGGAAACTATATTAGAAGTGAACTGAACACCTCACTGATTTTTTTAATGCAAAATTCTGTTCTTCCATTCAGTAGGGTAAAAGGTTACCACTAAAATGAATTTAAGGCTTATTGTCTATATAGACATGAACAAGGAATTTACTTAATAGAAAGATGGACTGCTGTTGCTTGTTTCTGGAAGGTTTTTCAGCTTGGTACTCCCAGAGCCAAGCACTAATCGTATCTGATCCTGCTTAGCTTCTAAATCCAACATTATCAATTGTATATATCTGTCTGTTTTTCTCTCTCTCCCCTACAGGGGGTGGATATGTTTTGTTGTTGTATTTGCTTTGGGAAAACAATGTTATTTCAAATCTGCCACCCAAGAACCTTGCCTTTCTTTTTCCTATAATAATCTTGCTATTTGGGCCACCAACATTGTTCAGAAACAGCCTTTCCTGATGGCCTAAGGCAGCTGTGGAGTCAGTCAAATATTTAAGATGCAAATTAAAGGATTGAATATTATCATTTGTGGCTTTCATTTCAAAAGCAGAAGACAACAATTTGTTTCAGGTTCTACAAGTAAATACAATTCAATTGCTTGTGCATTGAAGCATTCAAATATCTCATCTCTGTACTCTTGCAAGTATAAATAGTTTAAAGAAAAATGACAATAGCAAAAAATAATAATTTCTAGTAATGCAAAAACATTTCAAATGTTCAGAGCAATCCCATTAAAAATATGTGACTGCTAAGCCAATGAGTTATCCCTAAGCTTTCTGACTTTTAAAAATTCTATCTGCCTTTTTCAGACTGATACTGAAATTAAAATATTGGCAGACAACTCAAGGACACATCAAACTTTAAAACTTAAGCCATAGAACTATGGCTGCCCAAAGATTCAAATCTTAAATCTCATCCTCCTCTCCATGCATTGTAAGTTACTCATTTTGGGATGGGAGAAGTGGTTGACCTTGTGCATTGTTCCTGCATCAGACCAGACTAGTCTTAAGTCTATCACTTCTTATATGGCTTGATTAAGACCTTGTAAATACAATGTCCCATAATACGGTACAGCATTGCTTCATTCACTGAGGTCCCCAGGGTGCCTTTCCAAAAGACAACTCGACTTTCTTGGGTTTTTTTTTTCCTTGAAAACATTTTGTTTCTCATCCAAGAAGCTTCTTCAGCCCAGCTTCTTGGATGAGAAGCAAAATGTTTTCAAGGAAAAAACCAAGGAAGCCCAGTTGCCTTTCGGAAAAGCACCTTTGGGACAAACATGACCTGGATGATTGAGAATCTCCCCGGACGTTCATTCACTGAAGTTCTCATTCAGCATGTTCTCTGCCCTGGGTGGCAGGCAATTTTTTTTAGGTCCAAAGTCTAAAAGCAGTTTTTTGACTGCTATGCTGGAAGCTGTCTCCCAATAACTAGACAGGGTCAAGGGGGAAAAAAATTAAACTTAAATAGGATTACTTCCCAATACTTAATCATTTCTCCCTTCTATTGCAATAATAGGAGACAACAACTTCCTTCCCAAGGCTGGGAAGTGGGAGGCAACTGCAGTAGAAGTTTTTGAAGAGAAGAGCAGATGAGGAATAGTGTCACCAAGTGCTCTTTGTATTAAAAACAAAAACAAAACTTTTTGCACTAAGAAGGAATGCAGTCTAACTTGATATGCTAATGCAGGAAGAATTAATTTTGCCACATAAAAAAACATTTAAGTTGCAATTCCCTGCCTACACTCTAAGGTCCGGGAACAGTTTTACTTTTTTCTCTTGAGGTATCTATAAATAAACTTCTTACAGTAAAATTTAAGGAGAAACGGGTTCCAACTAAAATACACAGTAAATATTTGACTTGATAAATCTTGGCCTAGCACTCTATAAAGTTGAGTTTATGGCTTGTGCTCAAAGCCACAGTTTACTTAATTACAAGCTTTTGTTTCATACAATGCACTCTGACATAAACCAGCTGCAGAGAGTGTATGGAGAGATGAGATTCAGGAAAAAATAAATGAACACTTCAGCCGGGTTTTTTTTTTAACCATAAGGGTGTTAACCTTATTAACAGAAATTTGAAAACACCCTGAGTATATAAAAGAAGGCAATGTGGAAGGGGGGGAGGAAACTCTTCACAGAGAAGAAAACTTTGGGGAAATTGGAAGATAGGTTTTGGATACGCAGTTGTGAATACAAATGTTTTATTCCTCCCTGAAATTCTTTAAGGTTAGGAGGATATAAGGTACAGCAAGTTCTGGCAAGCCTACTCATGAGAGTACTTCACCCATTATTTTAAATAAGTAAATAAACAAAGGTTTACATTGAAATACAGTAATTGAATATTAGTCCATGTAACAAATATTCACTGTGCTTGGAAATTTATTTCAAGAACAATTATAGGTTAGCTTTTCTTGGGGGGGGGGTCATTTTACCTGTATTCTGGTAGCAGTAGGAACTAACAAACAAAGTAGGAAGCAGTAGGAACTAACAAACATGACTGCTGTTTATAAAGTATATATATAATTGAACTGAACTGAATACTATATTTGGCCAAATGTGATTACAGACACAAAGAATATGTCTTTGGTACAAGAGCACTCCGTGAACATGCAAAGCAACAGAATAATAGCAGTAAAAGGGGGAGTAAAGATAATAAGGATAAATTATAATGCTACAGCCACACTACATGCATTAATAGACATTAGGCATCAACTGAGATAATTAATTGTTCAGCAGAGTGATGGCAAGAAGGAAAAATCAGTCCCTGTGTTTAGTTGTTTTGGCATACAGTGTCTTATAGTGCCATCCTGAGGGAAGGAGTTGAAATAGTTTATGTCCAGGATGTGAGGGGTCTGCAAATATCTTTTCAGCCCTCTTGATCCATGCAATATAAAGTGTATAACATACCATTTGCCCTCCCAAAATCCAGCTGCTGTCCAACTTGGCTGTGTCCTGGTAATTGGGAGGGGAATGCTAACAGCTGAAAGATGGAACAAGGTAAACATGAGTATTTGTACACCCGTATACAATCATTTGCATGAAGAGGGCCATCTTGGAGACATCAAAAAGTGTTGGTGCACACTGCATACAGAGTGTAAATTTTGGCAATATATCAATTATTTGGGTTTTGTCCCCAAATATTATTTCTTAATACAGAGGTACAGATTTTACTTTCCTTAGAGGAGAGCTGGTTTTGTACTATTTTTTAGGAATATGTTGTTCTAGTCTTTAAAATATATTGTGTTTTATTATGCCAGTCCTTTTTCTTTTTTTGGACTTCTGCTTTGTGCAGTCCATGGCTAAATTGTTTTGTGCTGAAATAATTCAGGGTTATAAGGAGTCATTCACCTTCTGTACCAAATAAAACAGTAGAAGAGAATGAAAACGATAAAGGGATATATTTTTGGCCTCTAGTTCACATTGTTTTTGATTAACACTGATAAACACTTAGGCTGTTCTCGGTCTCTGTCTTTTAGATTTTAAGAGATAAATATTAATCAACTTCAACTTAGCAAATTAAATAGGCAAAGTGGATGGACATGGAAAAGTTGTTTTACCTGCCCTGACTCCCAATATAATGGCTAATAATGGGTTGGAACATGGAAGAAATTTGCAGGAAGCTGATATTGTGAGAAAAGGACAATTATTTGTTATTCAGTTGAGAAAAAAATCAAGTGATAGGCATGTATCAACCTGCCCTAGATACTTAAGATGAATGTAACAGCAAAGGTTTATGTTTCTGAGACCACGAGGCTCATTTTGCAATGCTATCTTCTTGCAAAACTCTATCAAATAACTTTGACAATAAGTCTGATTGTGATCAAGGAAGAGATCCTTAGTAGCCACAATGGCTAATTATGGCATTGTAATCAGCTCATCTTAATCATGGCTTGATATGCTATCGAAATATCCTGAGGCAGATACTAGTTGCCAAGGAAAACGAAGTGGAGCACTGGAAAGACTGCATTCTGTTGTTCCTGCTTTTGGGTGGATACAGGAGGATTTATTGGAATGAAGACAAATAGACTGAGTGAAGAAATAGCCTTCCCTTCACCAGGTGAGCTACCACAGATGCCTACAAAAGCAAATACATCTGAAAAACAATTGCTGACCAATGCAAAGATTTTGGATTACTTTGCCTTAGGAGGCAAGAGTTACCACCATGATGATCAACTTTATCATCTATTGGACTATTAGTACAGCAATTAACATTATTTGATGTTAATTAAGTTATAGTGTGTCACGCCCATACACGCTGGTGTATTTTCTCCACTACGTTATTTTTTTTTTTTTAATTTGATTTATATGCCGCCCTTCTCCGGAGACTCAGGGCGGCTTACAGTGCGTTAAGCAATAGCCTTCATACTTTTGTATATTTATACAAAGTCAGCTTATTGCCCCCACAATCTGGGTCCTCATTTTACCCACCTTAGAAAGGATGGAAGGCTGAGTCGACCTTGAGCCTGATGAGAATTGAACTCGCAGTAATTGCAAGCAGCAGATGTTAATAGATGTTAATAACAGGGTGCTTTAAACCACTGTACTACAGGCTCTGTAGAGATTGAGAGAGAAGAGGCCAAAACACTGGGTGGCAGACTGTAAGAGATTTCTATTGCTGTTGTTGGATCTGCCTCAATCTAGATCTCAGAATTAAGGTCATCATAAAAGACTATTTTTGGTCATTGCTTGTCTTGTTTGTTTAGATTCTTTTTCAGCTTATAGACTTTGAAGATGTGACCAGAGGTGGGGAAGAGATGGAGGTCATTGTTTGTTGACCTTCCTATCTTATTCAATAAGTCAAGACTAGTCTCGCAGTTTAAAAGAGAGATAAATATTTATTACATTTATATGCTGCCATTCTCACTATCTGGTATCCAATAAAGTGAGTGCCATCAACATCGTGATCATCTCTCATTATTCCTCATTTAATTTTATGGAAGCAACTGTTATATACTGTAGTTTAGAAGGCTGGATGAGAGAGAACAAGCCAAAATTAAGTACATTCATGGTGACAGTGCTGCTTCTAATAGGAAACTGATGTTGGGGAACTGGCAAATCCCACATCCCACACACCCCAACAGGCTTTTATTTATTTATTTATTTATTTATTAAATTTTTGTACCGCCCTTCTCCTTTCGGACTCAGGGAGGTGAACAGCCAACTAAAAACATAATATACAAAAGTTAAAATAATTTAAAATGATTTAAACAGAATTTGGCCCAAAAATTACAAAAGCATTTCAAATTTAAAATTTCAAATCAATATCAAAACTTTAAAACCAATATGGGGTCAGGCCAGCCCAGCTAACTGAAAGAGATGGGTTTTAAGGGCCCGACGAAAAGTCCGGAGGTCTGGGATCACTCGTATCTCTGGGGGGAGGTCATTCCAGAGGGTAGGCGCCACCACAGAGAAGGCTCTCCCCCTGGGGGTCACCAGCTGACATTGTCTGGCCGACGGCACCCTGAGGAGGCCCTCTCTGTGGGAGCGGACTGGCCGGTGGGAGGCAATTTGTGGCAGAAATTTTAGTCTGGGAATGTGCCATCCATATCCCTTCTTGATAGTAGTCCATGCATGGATTAATCTCATTTTTACTGTGCAAAGCACTCTGCATGGTTCTACCATTAAAAAGGATGCAGAAATTACAGCTGGTGGAAAACAGCTCAGCTGCTAACTGGTATGAAGTATACAGATTACATTATGCCAGCATGTACGCCAGTACTAAGTAGTCTTAGCTAGTTGACAGTTGCTTACCAAGTACAATTTAAGGTGCTCGTGCTGACCTTTATAAAAGCCTAAAATAGCTTTGGAAGTACCCTGTTGCTTATCATTATTCCAGAGGTTTTACTTCTTTTTTGTTGGCCAGGCAGCTACTTAAAAAGGAGCCCAAATAAAAAGAAAAACAAAACTGGAAGCCTTACAACTTTGATTGAAACTAGTTTATGATGCATGCAATCACATGTTTTAGAAGTTTTGCAAGAGATGAACTATCACCTGGTTTTGGTATTTTGGTGGCTACTTTTTTAGTGATAAGTAATAACTGCTTTCACCCATCTTAGAGGTGGATCTTAGTGAAAATGTTAGGGTCTGCAGTCTCAATCCAATTAACACAGGCTCCTTGATGTTACACTGGGAAGAACAAACCTGAACAGCTGTACCTTCCTTCTCTTTTTAAAATTACACTGCTGTACTAAACCGGCTCACATGGGTACCCTTCTGTCTGCCACAAATTGGACTACAGTGCCCAGACTCTATGGAGGGTGTGAGGCTAACCGTTTCTGTAATGGAACAATTTTAAATCTCTTACAATACAGGGAATCCTCGGCTTACAACCATAACTAAGCCCAACATTTATGTTGTTCAGTGAGACATTTGTTAAGTGAGTTTTGCCCCATTTTACGATCTTTCTAGCCACAGCTGTTAAGTGAATCGTTGCAGCTGTTCGGTTAGGTAACCTGGTTATTAAGTGAATCCGGCTTCCCCATTGATTCTGCTTTTCAGAAGGTCGCAAAAAGGCTGTTCGCATGACGATGGGGACACTGCAACCGTCAACGAATATAAAGCAGCCGCCAAGCATCCAAATTTTGATCACATGACTGCGGGGATGCTGTTAAGTGTGAAAAAATGCACCTAAGTCACTTTTTACAGTGCCGAACGGCCACTAAACGGACCGTTGTAAGTCGAGGACTGTCTGTAAAAAGAGCCACTACTATACTTCTCAAATTCAGAAGTTAAAACTCTTAAAAGCCTGCTTCTGCTGGAAGATGTGGGGAAAACACAACAGCGCAGAAAAGTCCTCTCTCTTCCAACGCGTTGAGCTGCTGCTTTCCGCTTCCCCCCTCTCTCTGCCCTTTCATCTTGGGTAACCACAGATAATCGTGGCTTCGTGGGTGCCTGTGTCCCCGTGCTCCGCTCCTCGCCACGTCGCGGGTCAGATGACCTTCTGCGTCCAAAGCAAAATCTGGGATTTTTTTGCTACGCGCACCTTCCGTGACCATTTCAGCGCCTCAGGCGAAAGCCTTTCCTGCAAAAAGGAAGAGCCTTCGGTCCTTTCTCAGGGAACCTCGCCGCGCATGCGTCAGATGCCGTCGCGGCCGGGAAGAGCAATGACACCGGGTTAACTTTCACCTACTTCTGCCTCGGCTGGCTTGACAAAGAGAGGTAACTCGCGTTCAAACGCCGCCGCCCGCACTGCGCCTGCGCGGCACCGTCTCCATTCTTCTCCCACCCACCCTTCCCCCAGCGAAGCAATCCTATTGTCGAAAAAGCAACCGAGAGTCACAAGGGATGATCCCTCTGTAATGTTCTGTACTTCGCAACATCCTCCCACCAGCGCGCCGTTTAGATCTGGACCGCTGACAAAAACGATTATTTAAATTAATTAAAACAACCCCGAGGGCTTCGGTGTGTTCTAGCCTCTGCAGCTAAAGCCACGTTTTGTATTGTTTTTTTTCTGCGGACGGTTCGCCCACTTGCCTCGGTTCAGCGTCTTTGCTATGCTACACACGATCGTGGCATGAAGCTCTGGCAAAGTGAGCTCTGGCAAAGTGCTCGACATATGGCGGTTGTAAACGGGAGGACCATCTTTCGGTCTTTCTAGCCGATTGTAAGAACCCCAGCCTTTTGTTTCTCTCCAGGCTCGTTTCTGGGAAACACGGATGAAAGCATGCTATTGTTCTCATGGTTTCCTGCTTGGGGAATAAAATGCCAGAATAGGAATATCTTTAGACTGAGCTATTCCAGCTCTTTCTCTGCTTTCTTAACTCCTCGCTCCTGAATCAACTTTGGTCCCTTCCAAATAAGTTGGCCTAAAATCCCTAGAATTCAACACACACACACACACACACACACACACACACACACACACACGCACACAGGCTTGGGGTCGGCTATTCAGGAGGGAAACCTTGGTGCTCCTGGATTGGGTTGAACTTCAGCTCCCTGGCTCCTCAGCAGTGCCAATAAATGAAGGATTTATATTATTCAGCAGCATCAAGAGGTCCACAGCCTCCTCCCTTACATCTCAAGATTACAAGAGCCACCTCTCCATCCTCCTCTTTTTCCATTTACTTTTCTAAATAACTCTATAGCCCCTAACAGAGATGACTTCATTGGCAATTAGAAGCTCCCCCATCCTACCCACCTTTCAATTTGGGAGGCATTTTTCTAAACCAGGGCTGTCTAACTTTGGCAACTTTAAAACTTGTGGACTTCCAACTCCTACTAGAATTCCCCAGCCAGCCAGGGAGCTGAAATCCACAAGTCTTAAAAGTTGTCAAGGTTGGATACCCCTGCTCTAAACCCTCAGAAACCAATTAACGTTGACCCACAACTTTTTTCACTCCCGCCATTTGCAGGTTGTTGGGGTGACTGACTCTCCTCCCACCTTATCCTTAGCTCATGCAATACAGATAGTCTTCAACCTACGACCACACTTGAGCCCAACATTTCTGTTGCTAAGGGAGCCAGTTGTTGAGTGAATTTTGCCCCATTTTAAGACCTTTTTTGCCACGGTTGTTAAGTGAATCACTGCACTTGTTAGTAAAAAAGGTTGATAAGTATATCTGGCTTCCCCATTGACTTGGCTTGTCAGAAGTCTCAAAAGGGGATCCCCATGAACCCCAGGACATGGCAACCATCATAAATATGAATCGGTAGCCAAGCGTCTGAATTTTGATCACATGATCATTGGGATGCTGTAATGGTCATAAGTGTGAAAAACAGTACAGCACTTTTTTTCAGTGCTGTTGTAACTTTGAACGGTTGCTAAATGAACTACTGTAAGTCAAGGATTACCTGTATCGGTTTTGGGGTGTTTTTTTTTTTTTAAAGACGGGTGGCTATGATATGGAACTGCAAAGCTGCTGCTTTTGTCCACCTGCTTCAATTGAAACAGCCTGGTGAACTGGTGATGTGGCGAGAGGAAGGGCCAGAAGTTGGGACAACTCCAAGTTCAGCATTGTTGTTGGAGTGGTTCCTGCTGGGTTGTAGCTGAGTTGGAAATTAATCAGCTCAGCTGCTAAAGCAACACAAAGATAACATGAAAACATACAGATGCAGGCCTGGTCTCAGATGGGCACAAAGGAATGGTGTAGATGCAATTTCTAAGACTTTATTGTCCATGACATCAGCATCCATGCTGTTAAGACATGCCTTTCTGCAAAGAACCCACAATGATTTGTAGTGTTAACATCAAGGAGACAAAACTCGGGGGGGGGGAGCGGAAAGCAATAGTGATAATCAAGCAGAATGAAACCACCACCAAAAGCAATAGCTGGACCTGTGTTTTTCTAGAGATGAATTGGAAGGCTACATTCAATAAAATAAAAATAAAAGCTATCCAATCTTAGTAGTCACTATTGAAAAGGCGATGACTCCATGGCCAACCTACTCACATTTTTTTTGCTGGCAGGAAAATACAAGGGGGACTTTTACGAGAGATGCCAATATGTGTAACTTTCTCCTGCTTCTCTGCAGCCATTAGTGCAGAGAACTGGAAGTAATGCTCAACTGGTTTTATTTTTGTTTTGTAAACTGCTGATAAACAGAAAAAGGGTCAGGCTTTTTAAAAAATTTCCCCTCTGGTTAAATAGGGACCCAAAACCTTCTGTTGCATCCACTTTGAAATGTTCAGAATGGTAATTTAATAATTTTTGGTGCATGAGTAAACTAGTACAATTTTTTTTTCATCTCCCTTCAGAAGCAAGAACCGCTGAATTCAGTGGGGCTCGTTTCAATGCCTTTAGGGTTATAACCTAAATGACTTGTGGCAAGGTATTAAAGGGTGACAGGGAACTTCATAAATCATTCTGGCCTTAAAAGTTAATTATAAAAGAAAAATTAATACAATAAGATTTATAAAACATGATTTAAGCCTTTTTAACTATTTAAGCAACATTACTAAAAACAGCCTTAAAACATATTGTTTCTAATCTTTCAGTATGTTTTGTTATTTCCTTAAATGAAATAGAGTCTATCTAGAGAGAGTCTATCCAGAATCACAGTGTGGATTTCGAGCCAACAGGTCCACTACTGACATGGTATTTTCCCTTAGACAGTTGCAGGAGAAATGCAGGAAACAAAGACAGCCACTTTTCGTAGCCTTCATAGATCTTACAAAGGCTTTTGACTTGGTTAGCAGGGACGGCCTTTATAAAATTCTCCCCAAGATTGGATGTCCACCTCAGCTCCTCAACATCATCAGGTCCTTTCATGAGGAAATGAAGGGCGCCGTAGTTTTTGATGGCTTAACTTCAGCTTCCTTTGATATTCAAAGTGGAGTGAAGCAGGACTGTGTCTTCACGCCAACTTTATTCGGGATCTTTTTTGTTGTCATACTGAAACATTCTTTTGGAACTGCAACAGAGGGTATTTACCTCTGGACCAGATCAGATGGAAAATTCTTAAATCTCTCTAGATTGAGAGCAAAGTCTAAAGTCCAGCTGAAATGCTTACAGGATTTCCTCTTCACTGACAATGCTGCAGTCACTGGTCACTCTGCTGAAGACATTCAACAATTTATGGACAGCTTTAGCAAGGCCTGCCAAGACTTTGGACTAACAATCAGCCTGAAAAAAAAAACAAGTCATGGATCAGGATGTGGATTCACCTCCCTGTATTATAATCTCTGCACAAGAACTGGAGGTCGTCCATGACTTTGTGTACCCCGGCTCAAATATCTCTGACATTCTCTCTTTAGATACTGAGCTGAATAAATGTATTGGTAAAGCGGCCACCACATTTTACAGACTTACAAAGAGAGCATGGTTTAATAAGAAACTGACGGAACATACAAAGATCCAGGTCTATAGAGCCTGCGTCCTGAGCACACTCTTGTACTGCAGTGAGTCTTGGGCTCTTTACGCATAGCAGGAGAGAAAGTTGAACACCTTCCATATGCGCTGTCTCCAACGTATTCTTGGCATCACCTGGCAGGACAAAGTTCCAAATAGCACAGTCTTGGAACGTGCTAGCATGTATACACTATTGAAACAGCGACGTCTACGCTGGCTTGGGCATGTCGTGAGAATGGCTGATGGTCGGATTCCGAAAGATCTCCTGTATGGAGAATTAGTGCAGGGAAAGCGCCTCAGAGGGAGGCCACAGCTGCAATATAAGGATATCTGCAAGAGGACCTAAAGGCCCTGGGAATGGACATTAATAACTGGGAAACCTTGACCTCCGATCGTTCAGCTTGAAGGCTAAAGACGCAGCATGGCCTTCTCCAATTTGAAGGGACACTTGGTCTTCAGGCTGAGGCAAAGAGGCAGTCCCGGAACCAGTGAAATCTGGGGGCTGGGCAGGGGACAGAATGTATCTGCCTTCAGTGTGGAAGGGATTGCCACTTTCGAATTGGCCTTTTTAGTCACACTAGATGCTGTTTTAGGACCTCTTTCCAGAGCATGATACCATAGTCTTTTGAGACTGAAGGTTGCCAATGCAATGCAAATGAAATGTGTGAATAAGTTCTTTACCTTTTATAGTTGTGTAAAATCAGGACTCTTTACAGATTCTGTTTTTAGAAAATTCCTATCAGAAAAGTTTCCCTATTACTATTCTTTCTTAAAATCAGGATTAAAATGGTTGGAAATTAATGAATAAAAATAAAATTTAACTGTTAAAGAAATAAGAATGCTACAGTATCCTCCTTTGAACTGGGTGTCTCCTTCCAAATATTCCTTTGATCAGTCACTGTGGTTTAGACCTACTTTTGCACAGGCTTGTTGTAAAGAAACTTAAATATAAGGAATAATCTGTACACATCTTTAAGTTCATGGAAATAAAGTTGGATGAAAATACAATACATAAATATATTTTTTAAATTAAAATTCTGTGCTAATTTTTTCATACATATCTTTTCATAATAAGGGGATGTGGTGGCTCAGCGGCTAAGAAGCTGAGCTTGTCAATCAGAAAGGTCGGCTGTTCAGCGGTTCGAATCCCTAGTGCCGAATAACAGGGTGAGCACCCGTTACTTGTCCCAGCTTCTGCCAACCTAGCAGTTCAAAAGCACATAAAAAATGCAAGTAGAAAAATAGGGATCACCTATGGTGGGAAGGTTCTGTGCACCTTCAGCATTTAGTCATGCCAGCCACATGACCACAGAATCATCATCAGACAACGCTGGCTCATCGGCTTAGAAATGGAGATGAGCACCGCCCCCTAGAGTCAGGAACGACTAGAACGTATATGCGAGGGGAACCTTTACCTTTACCTTATGTTTTCATATCCAAGTGTAATTTCGTTTCAAGTCAGTGTACCTACCATAGTACTGCAAACTTCCACTTCAATTAATGAGGAATATAACTATAAGAGATATGTTTACTGAAATTTAGTCTGATTCTGTTTAGGGAGTTATTTCCTGAGTATATGAGCATAGGACTGTCGTGAAAGACTGTTGCAGCAAAGCCAAAAAAAAAAAAGGAGAAACCTTTCCAGACTAATAAATCCTGATTTTAAAAGTATGTTCAATATTGCATCCTATTTCAAAATCTAATCAAATGCATGGTTTTGAGGCCCTGGATTTTTTTTAATTAAAAGAAACAGGACCGTTCTTTCCTAAATGAGATCAAGTTTCAATTATTCTTCTAACCATTTCCATTTGCATTGCAAGAAAAATAAAACGGGAGGTCATTGTACGATGGTAAACGGCAATGTGGAATAACACAGAAGGTTTTTAAAAAGTTTGTTCTCTTGTTCTTATTCTTGTCATCTCAAACACATTCTGTCTGTCTCTCTCTCTCACACACACACACCATTTCATTTTCCTAAAAGGTTATATTTTGCATTCTTTCCACTGAGAGAGCCCCCACACTTGATCGTGTTGAATGTTGGCAGCGCCAGAGCATGTTTTCAATTCTTGCTGAGTCTATTTCTTTGTGTATTTGAGGTTACTATCGGTCAGATCTTCACAGTACGAGTGGTGCCTGCTGCAAAACCTCAACTATTCCTTTTACAGGAAATCATAGCTTTGTTATATGTACACCAACAGTTTTATGTTATGTTTGTCTTAATGCTTGCTTGCATTCTCCCAGTGAGCTTTAGATAAAATTTTCAGTGTATATTTTTTTCAGTTTCACTCCTCAAATTATTTCAATCAGAATAGAGCTGGAAGGGACCTAGGAGATCTTCTAGTCCAACCCCCTGCTGAAGCAGTAGACCCTCTACCATTGCAGACAAGTGAATGTCCAGTCTCTTCTTTAAAATCTCCAGTGATGAAGCACCCATAACTTCTGAAGGCAAGCTTTCCACTGGTTAATTGTTCTCACTGTTAGGAAGTATCTCCTTAATTTCAGGTTTAGTTTCCATCCATTGTTTCTTGTCTTGCCTCCTGTTGCTTTGGAAAATAAATTGACCCCTTCTTCTTTGTGGCAGCCCCTCACTTCTAAGAATTTCTCTTTCTAAGAAAGGTTTTGTGGACGGAAGCCTGCAGCTATTTTATAAGTAAAATGCCAACAGAAACAAACAAATAAAAAAACCCACCCACCTCCTTAACTAGGTAGTGTATTTTGACCATGAAATGCTTCCACAATGATTAAAAGTTACCAATTCATATTACATGAAAATGTAAAATTCTAATTGATACTGGTACCATAATTATGCCGCCATGCTAAAAAATCTAAATTAATTAGCAAAATAATAATTGAAAGAACCAAAGGATATTTCACCACGTTAAGCATTTTAGAAAGCCGTAAGACTCTTCAAATGTTTAAGCAATCACTGAAAGAGCTAGGCTTCTTATACCACCTAAATCAATACTGTGTTAAGGCTAATTACAACTGAAGCATGGAGGGAGAATACATAGGAGATGAACCTTAAGATCCATCTTAAAATCCTTTGTGTATTTTAAGAATTGATAGGAGTGGCAACTTGAATTGGGTATGGAACCAAAATGGTAGTCAGTGGGTCTTAATAGGCATGACATGGTCAAAGAATATGGCTCTCATTTACAATCTGTGTCTGTGGGGTCCATGGTGCACTCTGAGCTTGGTTGTTTTCTTGCAGATATTTCATTACCAAACTAGGCAACATAAGCATGGCAGTAAAATAACCAAGCTCAGAGGGCACCAGTTCAACTTCGAGCTACAAATATGCCGTTCTGTCAGTGACTGTGTTGTGTTGTGTATTACTTGCAACTTTCAGATCCTTTTTAAGAACTGTTTCACAGACAATACATTATAGTAGTCCGATAGGGATGCAATCAAGCATAAAAAACCATGGCAATATTCAACACTATGAGGCTGGAATTAACTTTTGTGTTGCTTAAAGCTGGAAAAAGATCACTCTTCAGAAGTTGTCATTCTGTACACAGAGAGCAAGGTTGGAGCAAAAAGCATCTCTCAAACTACAAATTGGCCTCTCCAAGGGAATTCCTTTATATTCCACAATATGGAGAGCATCAGAAACTTTGTCGAGGTTTTATAACGCACCTATTTCTCTCGGTAACAACCGACACATTTCATTAAATGTATGGCAATGGCTCAGCTGCACATTTAAATCCCTCCTGCAAAATACTGGATAATTTCTACTTTTTCTGACATCAAAATCTTAGCGCCTTCTACAGCTTCTCTCTGTCCTTCCCACAATTTCAGCATTTGCCAATTATTTCACAATTGGAAATAACTTTATACTATCAAGAACCCAGTAAATTGAACCAGACATTACTAATCAGGGGCAGGGAAGAGGTGTGATTAAACAACAACTCTCAATTTTGTAGCTGTCCTTTTTAATGAAATATCCTTGCTTGGCCACGAGTATTCATAATAAAATATGGGCTGAAGGAAAGAGGAACTTTACATGTGTCTTGAAATGAATCCTGAGTTCATGACCAAAGTTGTTTCCTTAAGCATCTCAAGTTCCTTTCCAATCTGATTTAAAAATAATTCTTCAGAAGTTGCTATTCAAAGGAAGGAAATGTGTTAAAAAGCTCTGATCAAAGAGCAAATATAAAGTTTCTGGAGAATGTCTGAGTTGTTCCCTTTCACTTCAAGTTATACAAATCTTAATAAATAGAGATTCAGGCATATATTTGCAATCCCCTGGTTTGCCAGTTTTAATATTTTAAAGGAGTAACATTACAGCAAAAGTGTTTCTTGTTTAATGTTGTCTTGTTTAATGTTGTCTGAAATAGTGTGTAGGAAAGTGGACCAACACACCCACACACTCCACAAGTGACTGTTTTCTTCAAGAGGTGCAGAGACAGTGACCAAATTTTCAAGCTTTTGTTGTTATGTTTAATGAACAAAGTGCAAAAGTAGATTTCTAGGTAGGTGTCCAAGACTCATTGCACCAGAGAAGAATCCATGGTTAATTGGTAGAATATAGCAAAGGAAGTAATGACCTAAATGAATAAATAAATAAACTAATGAAGTAAACCAACAAACACAATAAGAACAATTCCAAATTATTTGTCACAATCAGTTGAGTTATATTTTCCCCTAATAAAAATGTAAACAGAGCAGAGAGGAGTTAGGCAATTTAAAAAGGAACAATCCTATCTTAAATCTTCAATTCCAAATGTCAAAAGAGCACCAACATTTCCACCAGAAGAGTGGAAATATGAACCAAAATCAATGGTCTAAATTCATTTACTTATGTCCAGAAAATAAGTGGCAACATCAACTAAACCCCCATTATGAGTTTAGCCATTTAGGGTACACAGTTATTTGGAAATCCTGATTATACTGTCAGGAAATCAAGCTCTAAAACCTATATTGGGCTTCGTTGCAGTACTTCAGATGGTATATGTCTATGGAGATTCTCTGTCATCCAAGTCATTGTTGTCCCAAAGGTGCTTTTTCAAAAGGCAATTGAACTTCGTTTTTTCTTGAAGAAAAAACTTTTCACTTCTCATCCAAGAAGTTTCTTCATTTCTGAAGAAATTTCTGAAGCAAAATGTCTTTAAGGAAAAACAAAGAAAATCCAGTTGCCTTTTGAAAAAGCACCTTTGATACAACAGTGACCTGGATGACAGATAATAATAATAATAATAATAATAATAATAATAATAATAATAATAAT
>WNWU01000034.1:609919-696845 GCA_012654045.1 Ptyas mucosa | reverse complement strand
AGGAGGAGGAGGAGGAGGAGGAGGAGGAGGAGGAGGAGGAGGAGGAGAGGCACCCAATGAGGTTTAATGTTGGGATTCAAAGATCTGCTGCTTGGAATCTCAAGATGCAGAGTTGAGAATGAGTGGCCGGTAGGTATTTCAGGAATCAGGCAGCTTTTTAAGAGAGGGAAACAGTGATAGGCCTTCCTACTCCCGAAAACATGCAAGCTTTGGCCAACTCTGATCACTCCACAACGTTGGGTGGCCTTATAAATCTGGAGCACTGCAGGGCCAAACAGTCACCATGGCAACCAAGGAGACACAATTAAAGTGAATTACAGAGCTGCAAGCCCAGTTAAGACTCCAGGTTCCTTTCTGAACCTGAAGTCCTGAGGCAACAATCCTGCAAAATTAGGCCAATTAAATTCCAAAAACTTCCATATGATTTAAACTACCTCTAAATTTGCTCCAGATTACACTGGGGGAATGTGTTCAAGGTATTTCTTGCCAGCTCCCTTTTTCTCTGAAGGTTGCTAGGCAAGATGGTATCCGAAGCCTCAAACCAGGCAGCTTGATGTTCAGAAGCAGCACAAACTCTTTGTGAAGAAACTCATAAAAGGTCTTTGAATTCGAAAAGTGGGCAGAATTGGCTCCTGAGTATAGATATGCATAAATAAAGATGGCATGGTTTGCCCTGACTTTTCTTCCCCACCTCCCTGGCTTTCCTTTTTTCCCATATATAATTTTTATTAAGGAAATTTTTGAAAGAATAAAAACACAAATTTTGAAAAGAAAAAGTAAGGAAAGAAAAATAAATAAGCAAGTAAAAAGGTACAGAAAAAGAAAGAGGGAAAAAAGGAAACGAAAGGTTATAAATAAGCAGCTTCCGGTTTTCTTAAGAGCCTTTACAAATACAATTATATTTTACCATGTCTAAAGCTACAACAGAATTACTTTCTTTCTGCAGTCTACCCTTTCTAATCATCCAACCCATAAATCACAAATTCACTACCCCCCCTTTTTTTTCCAGCAAAAAATCCATATGGGCTTTTCAGTCATTAATAAATATTGTTCTTTCTCCAATAAAACTTTAACATTTGGATTTCCATTTTATGTATGGAAAGTCCATTTTTTAATCATTTCTCTCTATGGAGATGAAGAAATGAAAGGATGCCTACCTGCGTTCATTGAATCACAGCATTCATTCTACATGTAGTAAGTTGCTTCTACTGTCCGAAGTTCTGTTGAGTACATTTAAAGGAAAACAGTATCTTGTTTTGACATATTTTTGTATTTCCTTATTATATTTCCTATTTGGCTCCGAGACCTTGGTCTGAATGTTCCTTCATTCAGCTGAGGAATTTTAGGGGTAGCACAAAGTCAATAAAGCCAGTTTGGTTGTGTTGTAGTAGTTAAGGCAACAGCCAAGCAACTGGAAGACTAGAAGTTCTAGTCCTGCTTTAGGCATAAAGTCAACTGGGAGACTGTGAGCCAGACTCTCTTAGCCCTAGGAAGGAAGCAATGGCAAACCACTTCTGAAGAACCTTGGCAAGACAACTGCAGGGTGTCAACTCTGAATTGAATCTTGCTGAATCCATCTTGTATTGCTTCATAGTTGCCACGCACTATGGGGGGAGGATGAAGGGGAAATAGTTAGACCATCTCATAGACAAAATAAAGGGCTCTCCCGTGGGAACCAAGGTTATTCCAACAGGTGGCAGTAGGAGGAGGCTGGAGTGGTTGAAGGAGCCCTCCAGCTGTTTTGATTGGACAATGTCACTTGTGACACCTGGGGAGAGAAACCTTTGCTCTTTTAATTACATGGGAACCGCAGGAAACTTTAGAGTTGGTTTTCACTGGCTGTGCTGATATGTTGTGTCCAATGAACATGTTCTCTGAGGAACGTTCCTGCCTTGGGATTCTAATTTCTTTGGATGCGTTATTTAGATCGCTGACCCGGGGACTTGCAGGCAGTTACCAGGAGTCAATGCTGTCACACAAAATAAGTCAGTAGAACAGAGGTGGTATTCAGCAGGTTCTGACGAGTTCCGGAGAACCGGTAGAGGAAATTTTGAGTAGTTCAGAGAACCAGTAAATACCACCTCTGACTGGCCCTACCTCATCTAATCTCTGCCTCCTGAGTCCCAGCTGATAGGGAGGAAATGGGGATTTTGCAGTAACCTTCTCCTGGAGTGGGGTGGGAATGGAGATTTTACAATATCCTTCCCCTGCCACGCCCACCAAGCCATGCCATGCCCACCAAGCCATGCCACGCCCACAGAACTGATAGTAAAAAAAATTGTATCCCACAACTACAATAGAACATAAGGAAGCTTCATTAGTGCCCATTTCTCGGTAGACAGTTAGGACTTGTTTATCCCACACAAATGCTGCTGCATAGCATATGATTGTTCTGCCATATTTCTAATGACAGAGCAACTGCAGTTCGTAAATTAATAATTTCAGAGCGTGTGCCCACACATATCTGCACAAGCAAATATCCTTGGTTATTTACATGCTGAACAATCCAGATCAATATTGTTCTTATTCAAATTTTGGTTTGTGCAAACCTGATTAGGCTTTGTGGCATTTCATTAATTTCAAGCATGTTTCTTACAGTACGTAGCAACTCTAAACTTTCTATTATTAGAGTTGGCACAGAATAGGGTGTTTATTGTGTAAAAAATGATCCCTCCAATTACAAGGCAAGCTTTAGGGAGCTACAATATAGTTCTTCATTGTTTCTCACTGTTGTACCGCATGCCATAAATGCATGTTCTGACTACAGACTAATCACAGCACAGTCTGCAGTTATGGGTCCCCGCTCTGAAAACTACCTTGAGAAGGCAATCAGGCTGAAGTGATAGCTAAATTATGTGTCTCTTTTGTTCAGTAATCTCAAGGTCTCTAATGCAATGAATCTCATCTCGTGACCAAGAACTTTTTCAATGAAATCTCTTCTGCTGACAGTTAAGTGTTAAAGAGTCTAATCCAAATTCCAATATTTTTAAACAGGCGGACTTTCCAATTGCTCGCAGATTCAATGAGAAGAAACAGAACTAACTTTTGAGGGACACTGCATATCCTAGTATTAAAATTGCAAGCATAGTTTAGTCTTACAAAGGTAAGGATAATTTTTAGACAGAGGATGGAGAACTTGAATCCTCCCCTTACTCTACAAATGTTGGATGACATTATCTCTGAACATAAGGCTTGTTGACTAGAAACAACAGGGATGGAATCCTGAACTTAACAGAACAACAGAACAGAATAGAATAACGAAGTTGTAAGGGACATTGGAGGACTTCTAGTTCCACCCTCTGCTCAAGAAGAAAAACCCATATGATTTCAGACAAGGTTGTCCAATATCTTTGTAAAAACCTTCAGTGTTGGAACATCCACAACCTCTGGAGTTATTCCACTGATTAATTGTTCTGTCAGGAAATTTCATCTTAGTTCTAGGTTGATTCTCTCCTTGATCAGTTTCCATCTATTGCTTCTTGTTCTGCTTTCAGGTACTTTGAAGAATAGGTTGACCCCGTCTTCTTTGTGGTGACCACTTAGATATTGGAACAGTGCTATCATGTCACCCCTTGTCCTTCTTCTACTTCTAGACATAGATTGAATTTGCATGCTACTTTTCATTTTAATTCCACCAAGCAGTTTCTAAACCAAAAGAAAAATATCTCTGTAACTCTCTGTGCTTGTCTTTCGATTACAAGAACAGTGGTTCATGCAGAGATAATTTGATTAGCCTCAACAAAAACAACAAAAAATCTGATTTGGTATAGAATTATCTGTCTGTATTGGAGGTGTTAGGAAAAAGAAAGATATTGAAAAAGTTTCTCTGGAGCCAAAATATTATTAGCTCAGTGACGTGGCAGATAATTTAATTTTAGTTATCATGCCATCAGCCTAATATATCCATTTTTATTTTTTTAAATATTTTTATTCAAGATTTTTAGAGAAGTAAAAGAAAAACATAAAATGACACAAAGTAAGATTAAAGAAAAGAAAAAGGATAAGGAAAATAATACATATAAGAATGTGTAAAAAAAAGAATGTGTGTGTGTGTATGTGACATTCAACTTTTTTTACATCAGTTATAAACAAACTTATATCTCCTCCCTCTTTTAAAGTTACATCATCATTCCCTTCTTCCTATGTTCAACCCTTTTTAATCAGCAAATTCATAAATCACTAGTTCATATTTTTTCAGCTTCAGCAAAAAGTCCATAAGAGATTTTTACTTGTTATCTTATTCGTGATCAAACAGGTCAATTTTGCCACTTTCACAAATTCCATTCTTTTTGCAATCTGTTCCTCCATTGTGAATATTTCAATATTTTTCCATCTTGGTGCATATGCTGGTCTCATTACAGTTATTATGAACAAAGCCCATCTTCCATAGGTCTTTTCTGTTTCACTATCCAGAAATCACAGTAAAAAAAAATTCTGGTTTCATCTCAATTTTAATCTTAAAGTTTTTTTTAGCGTTATATGAATTTGTACCCATTTTTATATTATTTATTTATTGCTTTTTCACAAGTCTGCCATACATGATAAAATTATTGTTCATGTTTTCCACATTTCCAAAACTTATTAGAAGTACTTTTATACATCTTGAATAATTTCACTGGGGTCAAATATCAACATTACATTATTTGGCAAATGTTCTCTTAAATTGTAACACAGTGTAAACATTAGTCCTTTTAACCACATACTTTCCCATTGGTCCAGTTATTATAACAAAAATTCTTAACCACTTTAACTTGTTCTTCTATTTCAAATCTCAGCATGGGTTTGTAAATGCTAGCAATCACCTGTTTATTATTTGTCAATTTCAAATTCCATTTTATTTTTTTTCAGTTCCAATTACTTTTTTATCTACTGGTATATTTTTCTCTTAATTGTGCATATGAAAACCATTGAAAACCAGGCAGTTTTTCTCTTGACATTATTATAAGTTCCCCTTGTTCTTGTACTAACAAATCTTGAGACTTTCACTTGTTGCATTTTTGCCTCAGATGTACTTTCAGGTATTTGGAGGTATGTGTGTGTGCCTGTGCATTAAAGAATTCTATATTAAAGACACAGTGGGTAGAAAGTTGTTAACATGTTTCTTTTAAACCCTCGCTATGTACAGTGAGATTTTTGCTTAAATTTGCTAGGATTCATTGAATATGCAATTAAATAAAGTACTAATGTACAAACTTTGGCGGGGTTACTCCAAATCATTCAGACTCCAAATTCACAATCTGATCAAGCTGTAAAAAAAGTGCCACAAAAGTGTGACTACAAGATGGGAGACCAAAATTAGAGAAGATGCAGCAATTGCAAAAGTGACAGTATACAGAAGCTTAACCAAAGTGGGTTTGTGACACATTCAGCAAGACATTCAGAAACTCTGAATACAGTTTTAAGGGAAGGAGTTAAGGGACCAATCAAAAACAACAGCATATGGAATTACTTAAACAGATACTAGCAATAACCTACAATGTTTAACCTTCAAAGTACAGTACTAACCAAATATTTTGGTTAGTAATTGGAGAAATAATTTTTTTCCATGTTTGTCCTTATGCTTTATTAGTAGTTGCTTATCTTCTACTTTGCTTTTTTGCACTGTGATTGCTGTTTAAATGATCTGTCAAAGTTTATGCAATAAAAAAGGAAAATGTTAACCCTTCTCTCTTTACCTCCTTCCTTGTCATTTGCCTCCAGATGTGAAAATCTATTGGGATCGGGGTAATGGGGGCAAGTGGCATCATGTGTCATGATGTCATCACTTGAATTATGCAATTAGAACATAAATTACATACTGTATGCCATTTATATGATGACATCCTGATGCATGTGACATTATGGATGCCCACGTCTCCAAAATGTGGTACTCATAAGAATGTTTCAATACATCAAAGTTTTGTGTATATTTATAATTTCAAACTACCTATAAAAAGAGTTTTTAATGGATTGAAAGTTCAAGTTCTCCAGCTTTCTTTCATTTTTGTTCTTTCCTTGTCCATCCATAAATCAGAGCAGGATATAGACCAGGGGAGATTCTGGGAGTTGAGGTCCACAAGTCTTAAAGTTGCCAAGGTTGGAGTCCCCTGGTCTAGACTCTGGCAAGGAAGAAAAGTGACAATTTTGCTCTGGGCAGCTTATTTTAAATAATATGATGGGACAATAAATATATATCCGTAGTTGTTTTTTGCAAGGAAAAACGGAAGCAGAAACACTAGTTGACTTTCCTATGTTCAAGAAAGAAAAGTCTATTATCCATATTATATGGAGAAAGAGTGCTTTTATTTGTTTAGTCACTTGAAAGCACTTCAGTCAACAGATTTGAAACAATGAACAAAAGCGAAAAGCACAGCCAATGCAGCCACCATTACAACAATACAAAGTACTATAGTGTAAGACAAAGCTGGTCTTATAATTACAATTACAATTAAAATTAAAATTAATTATAGAAAAGTAATTAAAACATTATTGGCAATATTCTTGTCTCTACAGCTAGTGGGTGTAATAGTTAAGGCACCAGGCTGGAAACCAGGAGGTTGTGAGTTCTAGTCCTGCCTTAGGCAAAACATCCAGCTAGGTGGGACTTTGGGCCAGTCCCTCTCTCTCAGCCCAATCCACCTCACAGGGTTGTTGTGAAAATAGGAGGAGGAAAGAATATTAGCTATGTTCTCTGCCTTGAGTTATTTATAAAAATAATAAACGTGAGCTAAAATGACTTTTTAAAGAAAAGGTCTTCTGGAACAGGCAGGTTTTGCAAACTTCTGAAAGGCCAGGAGCAAGCTCTGTATAGTCTGTCTCAGAGATGCATATTTCTTGAATGAACTAGTCATTTTGTTGTGGTCTGCCAGCAGCCTGCGGAGCTGGCAGTGGAGTCGGACAGTGCGGAAGCTGGGGAGGAACATGGACCAGTCCTGGAGTCTGCGGAAGGCCCAGACGAGGGCTTTGCATCGGAGGCAGAGATGGGGCCAGGGCCATCTGGGAGTGATGCGCAGACTCTGGAGCCCCCAGAGTCAGGCAGCAGAGAGGCAGAGGAACAGGAGGAGCCTGTTCCTAGTACACGCATGAGCAGAGCTGCCAGAAGGCAAGAGCAGCTAAAGCAAAAGGGACAACTCGGGAGTAAGGCCAGGAGATTATTGGCCCCCTCCCATAAGGCTTAAAAGAGAAACAAACGCACTTGGGCCTTTTGCAGGAAAGCAACGTTGCTAACTCTGTTTCCAGTTGGCATCTCGTTTGTTTCTGAACTCCGTGGGGCTTTGCCAAGTAAGGCCTTTGGCAACATGTCAAAGAAGATAAAGGTTGGTGATTATCCCAAAGGACTTCTTCTGAAGGACTTTTTTTGCAACTAATTGGGACTCAGCTGGGAATGAAAGTAATTCTCAGCTGTTACCATAAAATAGGTTTTTGGGGGACTAATTGTGTATTGTAATGACTCAGTAAGCCTAGGTCACAACACATTTCTCCACCAGAAAATCCAGAAAGAGAAGCAGAATCTGGGTAGGTTGTAAAACTACAGTAATAATTATTTAGCCCTAACATAGGGCTACTTGTTTAGCGAGTGCCTGAGCAATAGGGAACTTTTTATTTAAATTATCTAGCTGAGACTCTATCTCTCTGCTTTGAATTCAGGATTGCCTACATTAATTTGAAGAAGATGACAAAGAAGATGCAACAATGTGTTATCTTCGAAAAGTATAGAAAAAAATATTTAAAATTTATATATACTAACTTCATTTTTTTTCTTTTGCCCCTTTGAGTCTGTCTTGATTCCTGGTGTCTACCTGGAGAAGTCCCTGCAGTGTCCTTGGGAAGTTTTTTCAGAGGTGCTTTGTCACTGCCTGTTGCCTAGGGCTGAGAGAAAGTAACTGCTTTGAGCTTAAGGCACAAGTATAATTCACTGTCTCCTAGTTACTAATTGTAAGACTTGACCACCACACCAAACCAACTCTCAAATATTTGCTGCAACTTAAATGAAAATACAATACTTCTCACAATAGTGGAGATGATCATGTCTAGATTTGGGTGCCTGCTCATTTTGAGGGGCAATCTCAAGAACGCCTACTGAAATTTCCTTTTTCAACTTTCATCAGATCAGCCCTTAAAATGTTTTTTTCAGTAGAAGACTGCATATGTATGGCTTACCTATATATTAAATTGAGAAGTGGCTAAGCTAGAATTAATATATAACATACATTAATATATAATACATAGAAACAGTTTAGTATAGTGCTTAAGGCCTCAGGCTAGAAACTGAGAGATCATTAATTCTAGTCCTGCCACGGGCACAAAGCCAGCTGGGTAACCTTGGGCCAGTCCCTTTCTCTCAGCCCTAGGAAGTAGGCAATGGCAAAACCATCTTTGAGATCTTGCAAAAACAACCCTGCAGGGACTTGTCCAGGAAGATGCCAGAAATCAGAACTACTGGAAGGCAATTGAAAAAAATAATAATCTTCATTTGAAGAAGAAAATGCAGATATATATTGCTTTTCCTAAGTTACCAAGAACAAGAAAATATTCAAAAATCTGCAAACATTTGAAACAGTATGGATGAACAGCTGGGATCATTTTAAAGTAGAATTTCTTCAGCCTGTTTGCTTATCTCCCACTTTGCCCCACTACAGCAGTGTGGTTAGAAAATTTGCAAAAATACCAGTGTGGTTATCAGCCCACTTCCAGACACTTTTATATGCAGCAGAGTGAAGTTGGCAAGATAGGCCAGGGGTGACTCCTTTTTTTTCTTATGAATCACAATCTGTTTTGCACAGCATCTTATTATAGCAACATTGATTGGGGGTGGGGGACACAAGTGCGGATGTGCACAAATGACCAGGCTCACCTACTGTTGACACATTATGTGAAGACCTAGCTTTTTGGAGAAGGTGCTAATGCTGAGAAAGATGGAAGAAAAGAGAAGAAGACATTCAACAGGTGGATGGACTCAACTGCAGTGGCAGTGGGTGCACCAGTCCAAGATTTGCAAGACCAACTTAAGGCGATGGGAGAAAATCTATCTATTTGGTTGCTGAGAGGCAACAATGTCTTGATGGTATATCATCCATCTATCAACGTCTCCGTGTCCTTTTAAGTATGTGGGTGTTGTGTATGAAGCAGGAAAGAAGGGATTCTTGTTGTTTAGGAACCATGATAGCTCAGGAAATAGGACCATGACTGAATGATTAGTCAGTTGGAGCAGGCGTTGGCTCCTGGTGATCTCAACACACTCCCTGCATTTGAGGCCAGCAGCTCTGAAGACCTTTGCAGATCACTCGCAAACTGCTATAGTCAAGTATGAAGAGAAACAGCAGTATGGAAAATGTCTTGCCATCTGAGTTCTCTCCAACTGGATCAAGATGTGTGTGTTTGACTAAAGCAAAGAAAAACATTTTGATCACTGATCAGCCGCTGAAAGAAGGAATAATCACAATACTGATTGTTAAAATGCTAAATGAATATTATAAAGTGCTGTTTGGATGTGAAGCTTAAGAGTTAGGGTGATTATATATCAGAAAATTAAATGTTAGAATAAGATGTTAGATTGAATGATAAAAATTGGGTTTAGATTTGCAGTTTTTCTTTTTTTTTCTTTGTGATTTTCTGTTTATTTTAAGATGTTAAATAGATATAAATTGGGATTTATATCTATGTTATACAGGGCCAAACTCTTGCTCCAAAAAGATGTTTTTTTAATGTTTTATTTCTTAAAAAAATAAATAAAATATTTTCAAAAAAAAGAAGGAATATTCACTTTGCACTAAATGAAATCCAGCCATGTAGAGACACAAACCAGCAAAAGTTGCAACCTCTCCTTTCTTTTTCCTTGGTTTTCTTTTCCAAATTTTTCAGAATTTTCCAAACGTGTGGTGTCCATTCTGAGCCAACTTCACTTTCTCATATCTTTCTGACGGTTTCAGGGGAACGAATGGTGTGCGACCCACACTCAAAGCGGCGCACCTGTGTGTGTGTGTGTACGTGTGTGTGTGAACGGATCCCCCAGATAAGAGAAAAGCAGAAGGAAAAAAAAACCCCTGCCTTCAGAAAAACGAGCATTCGTGACCGCGCACCGCGGTAAAACGAAAGTAGCGGCACTGCTGTTCGTCGCACAGCCAGTCCTTCTCTCGCCCCACCCCCACCCCTGCCAGCAAGCAGGCTCCGGGGAAAGGTATGTGATGGGACTTGTAATCGGAAGGACGGCGCATTTTGCAAAGACGCTGGGCAGCTGCTCGGCTCTTGGTTCAAAGCCGCTCCGAAGGAAGAGAAAGCTAGGTGGGAGTTGTCCCAAAGGTGCTTTTTTCAGGGGGCGCCTGAATTTTCTTGTTTTTTTTTCTTTTGAAGACGTTTCGCTTCTCCTCCAAGAAGCTTCTTCAGCTCTGACAGGATAGTGGGGAATGGAAGGATTTATATTCCTTGCAGACAGCTGGTCCTTTGCATCCTTAGTTTAGAGGGTCTTTGAAGCACTTGGAAGTTTATCTGTGTCCTCAGGGTCACCTGTGGTTCCAGTAGTCTGCAATTTTTTCCCCTCTGGAAATCCATTCCTACTCCCACACCATTCGAAGGCTGTTCATCCCAAATTGTATAGCTAAAAGTCTGTAGGGATTCTCAGTCATCCAGGTCATGGTTTATTGATTGATTGATTGATTCAATTTATATGCCGCCCTTCTCCGGAGACTCGAGGCGGCTTACAATGTGTTAAGCAATAGCCTTCATACCTTTGTATATACCTGCTTAGTAGGGCTTTTGCCCCCCACCCCCAAGCGGTGTTCTTTTTTATACATATGGTTGTCCCAAAGGTGCTTTTTTTAGGAGGCAACTAGACTTTCTTTCTTTCTTTCTTTCTTTCTTTCTTTCTTTCTTTCTTTCTTTCTCTTTCCTTCCTTCCTTCCTTCCTTCCTTCCTTCCTTCCTTCCTTCCTTCCTTCCTTCCTTCCTTCCTATTGAGGACGTTTTGCTTCTCATCCAAGAAGCTGGGTGGGGGTGGGGGACCCGCTAGAAGCCACCGAAGAGCCTTTCTCCCCCCGCCCTCCCCAATAAAGGAGCCAGGCCGTCCAGTAACAGGCCAGTGACATCGCCCTTTTAAGAGGCGGGCTCCCTCTCCACGTGCTCACAGTGACTGATTGAAATACATAAACAGACCACCAGCAGCAGCGGCAGCTGCTGGAGCGGAGAAGGGAAGCTGGGTTTGACCGATAATAACCTCGCTGTACAGCGCCGGAGGGGGTTCTATATAAGGCGCATCGGGCTCGCCGTCGCCTGCTTTTCTTGAGTCACAGTTGGGGGAGCGCGCAAGACTTGAGGTGGCTGGTGTCCCCCCCCTACCCACCACATTCCCTCCCTCCCCTCCATCGATTTAGCGCCGGGAAGCTGTCGGGCATTGTCGACGACTCGTCCGGCCGTCAGTCAGGTGGATCTAAAAGACAAGAGAGCCTCGATCAAAACTGGCGAGCAGGTAAAAGGGGGGGGGGGAGGGAATGATTTTGGGGAGGGGTGGGTGAGATCGCGAAAGAGGAGGACCCTTGGAAGGGGCTGCTTTCCATTGCAGCGAAGCCCCAGGGATCGGCTGGTGCGGCTTCGGGGGGAGGGGGGGGGGGGGGTGATGGTGGATCTGTCTGTGACTCCAACCCCGTGCAATTCTGCACCGATCTCGAAGCCCTTTCGGCTCCCACTTTGCTTCCTGGGAGCTTTTGGGGTTTTTTGGTAAAGGAACAAGGAAAACGAGCCAAGCGGACTTTCTTGAGAGTGTTCGGAGCGCGTTTTCTGTCCCCTTGAAACTCTCGCCGTCCCTGGAACAAGGGCTGATGTTTCCGGGCAGGGCACGTAGGCGCACAAGCCCTGCTTTGAGGTGGATTGCTGTGGCTGGCTTCATGGGACGGGACGGGAGCTCCGAAGGGTAGGGGAGCTCCGGAGAAGCCGCCCTTCTTGAGCCGCTTTGCAAAGGAAGCAAGGAAGGCAGGAACGGCGAAGGGCGAAGAGGAGCTGGGACTGGGCACGTTTGGGGAGAGGTCTGGTTGCTTTTAAGTAGACAAAAGCAGGCGCCGAGATCTTCCTTCCTTCCTTCCTTCCTTCCTTCCTTCCTTCCTTCCTTCCTTCCTTCCTTTCTCTCTCTCTCTCTCTCTCTCTCTTTCTCTCCTCTCCTTCTCTCTTTCACACACACATTCTTTCTTTCTTCTCTTTTTCCTCTCTTTCTTTCTTTCTCTTTCTTCTCTCTTTTTCTTTCTTCTCTCTCTCTTTCTTCTCTATGTCTCACTTTTTATCTTTCTCTCTTTTTTATCTCTCTCTTTATCTCTCTCTCTCTCACACTCTCTCTTGTCAAACAATGTACATATATTTCCTTCTTATTTAAGCATGTATGTCTTACTGAAGAATTGCAAGGATCATAGCTTATTTCCTACAAACCCCTGGTTGAACTAGTAAGACTCTCAATTCGTCCCCTACATTGCTGGACTACAAATCTCTTCATTTGCAGCCAGACCCAGTAGCAATTCTGGGCATTATACCTTCTCCATGTTAAGGATGCCTGCCCAGGTCAGAGAAGGAATCCGATAGCATCTTTGCAAACCCAAGCTGGAATGAAGCTTGGGAGAATCAAAACCTTCTCAAAAAGAGACTTGTGGTCTCCTTTCTTGGAGCTGCTCTCTAGGAAGATGCCTCAAGTTGGAGCTACTGAGACAAGGAGAAAAACTCAGAGCAACTCCAAGTCAGCAAGGAATGACCGAAAGTAACCTTGTAATATGTATGACAGCTTAATAAGAACCAGCAGCTTGGGAATTGCACCCCTTAATCTGAGGGGGAAGCTAACTTTGTAAGAAACAATTCCATTAAAAAACTTTATGTATCCAGAAAAGCACTATAATGGGGTGATGGGGGTAATCATAGCCTATTTATTTGATAGTTATTGTTATCATTAGCTTTGTTGTTCCGCTCCAGGCTGTATTGTGAATTTCGGGTGTTTCCTTTCCATTCTGAGTCAGTACTGAGCAAGACCAAACAGAATAGCTTTGCAGAATGAAATGAAAACTTTAAGGGCTTGCAATGTTGTGTTTTATTACTTTTGATCCTTTTTACCCATTGTTTGGGGATATTGTGCCTGATTGAACTGAAAATTAACAGAGCCTGGTGCCATGTATATAAGATAACAAAGTTAACAAAGAGCTCTTTTTATTTGGGATTAAAATGTCACTTTGATGCCTCCTGTTAATTAAGAATATTACTTTCAGGTCCCTGATTTGGACTCTGCTAGTGATGTGACGGCATGGACAATCACTAACTCACTGGCTCTAGTTAAATATCTTCAGCTCTATCAAGGAAAAGCACTGCATCTTTTGATACCATTCACCATCCTTATTTGAGATATTCTTTCCTTTTTTTACTTTTTACAATCTTGCCAAGTCTGGTTGCTTTTTATCATCAAGCAACTGCTTCCACCATATGCCAAAAGAATGTGACTTTCTCCTTGTTGATGGTCACTTCAAGGGAATGGTCTTTATTTGATCCAGGATTGACTGCTTGTAGCCCATGGTACTCTTAATAACCATTTCCAAATCCATTAATCTTCTTTCACTAGCTCTTTCTCAGTGCCCAGCTTTTAATACCATTACCACTATGTTAACTATTTTGATCTCTGCAGTCATTAAAGTATCCTTCCTTATCTTGTCTAAATTTGCCATTCCCTGCCTCCATAGAATTAATCTCTACAGTGCATTATATGTCTATCTTTCATCCCAAGAATGCAAAATATCATTTTCCATCTTCTATCGATGAAACTTTTTCTTGTTCCTATTTAAGGTGAACTCTTGCTTTTCCACTTCTACTTTCCAAATGAGGTCTTCTAAGACTTTTTTACTTTTGGCTAACAAAATACTTACCTATCTCAAGTCCTTAGTGTTTCTGTCTCTAGTGATCAATTTCGGTTCTAGATGTCAATGCTTTTAATATAGTTGTGGTATAAATGTGACAGATGAGAGTTGCTATCTATCCTTATCTCACTCCTTTACCTATTTTGAATCACTCCGTTTTTCCAAACTCCCTTCTACTTCTTGCTCATTATGAAGGTTTCTTGAAATAGTTGTGGCTTTTTAATTAACCTTAATATATTCATCACATATGAATATGTGGGACTAAATGTACAGATATATGGGATGATATACACCATCAAAAGCATAGCTGTAGTCGATAAATTACGCCTCTTTTGTCATATTTTGCTATTTCCATTATCTTATGACATCTGATATGTTCTTCCTTTTTTGAAACCATTGTTCATCTAGTGGTTTTTCTGTCCATGCATGGATCTATTATTTTATCTAAGATCTTAAGGAAAATGTTCCTTGCATGAAGACTTAATTCCATTGTTTGGTCATTTGCAGTCTCCTTTCTTCTGTAAAAGTATATATATATTTCCATTATCTAGAACTCTAGGCCATGCCATCTTTCCCCAAATTTGTTAACAGTTTAACTGCCTCTTTTGCAACTTTAAACAATCCATTCACTATTTCAGCTGCAGTGGTGCTTTCTTACAAAAGCTGTTTCTTATTGTTTCTATTGCAATCTGTTCCTGAATATATTCTTTCTCAGAAAATGTTGTTCTCATTTTTTTTGTAAATGATTTGTGTACAGTCTATTCATTTTCCCTTAAGCTCATTAGATTTTTTTTTTCATAATTAAATCTGAATAGTCCTACTTTAAAGTAAGTTTGGTTTGATAGTTATGATTCTGGAGTAGGATAGGGAAGAATGGAACGGAATGGAACAACAGAGTTGGAAGGGACCTTGGAGGTCTTCTAGTTGAACCCCCTGTTTAGGCAGGAAGCCCTATACAATTTCAGACAAATGGTTATCCAATCTCTTCTTAAAAACTCCCAGTGTTGGAGCATTCACAACTTCTGGAGGCAAGTTGTTCCACTGATTAATTATTCTAACTGTCAGGAAATTTCTTCTTATTTCTAGGTTGCTTCTCTCCTTGATTGGTTTCCACCCATTGCTTCTTGGCCTGCCCTTAGATCAGTGATGGCTTACCTTTTCCGGACCGAGTGCCCAAAGAATGCATGTGCACATGCAAATATACGTGGGTGCGCCTAAACCCCCAAAATGCAATTTGCGTGTGGCCCCCGTGCATGTGCCCCGCCCCCCATGCATGCAAGCGTGGCCCCACACATGTCCCCATGCATGCACATGCCCCACGCACATGCCCCACCCCCCGCACATGTGCGACAGACACTCAAAGACCAGCTGGCTGGTGGGAGGCACACATGCATGCACGGTGGAGCTGAACTGGGGCGACAGCTTGCGTGCCCCCAGAGGTGCTGCGTGTCACCTCTGGCATGTGTGCCATAGGTTCGCCATCATGGCCTTAGATGCTTTGAATAATAGCTTGATTCCCTCTTCTTTGTGGCAGATTCCGAGATATTGGAACATTGCTGTCATGTCACCCCTGAATTCTAGTCCTAACTTAGGTATGAAACCAGCTGGGTAACTTTGGGCCAGTCATTCTCTTTCAGCCCTAAGATAATGGCAAAACCACAAAATCCTGCCAAGAAAACTGCACGGACTAGTCTGGGCAAGCTTTAGGAGTCAAGCTTGACTTGAAGAAACTGCATGTATAGTTGTTCCTTAACACTGAATTTTCTGGTTATTTTTCTGATCTTAAAAAGGTCTCTCATTCTTTTTGTTGTTGTTTTCCTCTCTGCATTGACCTTTTTGGATGAAATATCATTCCTTGATATTTCTTGCTTAATGTTGAAAGTTAGCACTCAGTCATTCAATATCCTTTTGTTCTCCGAGGCTTTCATTCTTTATCTTTATCTTCCTAGGGGTATCTTGATGGCTTTCACAACAAACGCTTTGGATCTTTTCTCTTTGAATTTTTTTTCTCCTTTGGTTTTCACAACATCTCTTAACTCTTCTCTTAGCTCCTTGGTTTCTCTTTTGTGTAAGTTAAGTAGATTGAATCTGTTTCCTACATCAAATTTATATTTTGACTGTATGCCCTTGAGGTCAGATGTCCTTGCTCTCTGCACGTTTGTTTGATATAAAAAAAATCATGCTGTAGCCTCCAAATCTACACCAGGAAGCATTCTGGATGACTGGATTGTGTTTTTTCACATTTTGTTTCCTGTTACGTACTTCATATGATCCTAGTGGCATTCTAATAGGGAGATTGCATTTGTGTTCCTTGAATCAAGGGCTGACAAAGAACATAATTCTCTTTGCAAGCTCTATTAACTTAGGCCCTGTGTTAGTTGTATTCACTTGATTGAAATTATTGTATAAAACCTGGTCCAGCCATTTCTTCAACTTTTGCATTCCAAACATTTTCAGCAAGTCTATATCCTTTCTTGATGCTGTATTTAGCACCTTCTTATAATTTGCCATATAATTCCACTTGTTTTCCATCGTTGCATCTACCATGGGTGCAAACCCTCACTTTACACTGATCCTGCTTCACAGGATGTCCACTGATTTTAATAGATCTATTAAATTATGTCATCTATTAGATTATAGACAAGCACATGCTTAATAATGTTCTTGGGAAACCATCTTTCATACAGATTCCTATCTGAATGTAATTTATGGATGGATGGATGGATTATATAATCATCTGATTTTAAACAGGACCATTTCAGCCCATCTAAATTTATCTATTCCTAAAACAGCCAATTTGATATGTTTCATTTCCATTTTGATAATTTCAAGGTTTTTTGTTTGTTTGTCAGCCTTTCAAGGTAGACCACGGACGTCAGTACTGGAACTGTATTTTATTAGCATAGGTCCGTGATCGCGAACCTATGGCACGGGTGCCACAGGTGGCACGCGGAGCCATATTGGTGGGCACGTGAGCGTTGCCCTAGCTCAGCTCCAGCACACATCCGCGCACTGGCCAACTGATTTTCAGGCCTTCCGGTCTTACCAGAAGTCAGGAAACTGGCTGTTTCCAGCCTCCGGAAGGCCTCCAGGGGGATGGGGAAGGCTGTTTTTGCCCTCCCCAGGCTCCTAGAAAGCCTCTGGAGCCTAGGGAGGGGGAAAAACAGGCCTACCGGGCTGACCCTACCTCGCGTGCCAAAAGCAGGGGGAAGTGTGGGGGGGTTACGTGCATACACGCGGGAGGCGGGGCGCATTGAATTATGGATGTGGGCACACGCACCCGTGACCCTCCACGCGACCCCCGCTTTTGGCACATGACGGCAAAAAGGTTAGCCATCACTGGCATAGGTTATAATAACACAATCCTGAAAGCCTAAAAGAATTTCTGTTTCCCTCCCTTTTATATACTAAAGAGAGTCAAGATGGGGCAATCTTGTTTCTTCCTCATGCCTTCCTCTTTTCCTAGACTGCATCCACGTTTCCCCAACAATTGCTATGTATTTTCTTCAAGGATATCTCCATAATTCTCTACAATGCAAGTAGTACAATAACAATGACAACAGTGATGGAACTTCACTCAAGTTCTCAGTCAGCTATAAAGGTTTTTAATCCACCACACAGGGGAGTATAAAACTGGAAAAAAAAATCTTTGAAAAAACTTGCAGTACAGGTATTCCTTGACTTATGACCACAATTGAGCCCAAAATTTCTGTTACTAAGCGAAACATTTGTTAAGTGAGTTTTGCCCCATTTTACGACTTTTCTTGCCACAGTTGTTAAGTAAATCTCTACAATTGTTAAGTTAATAACACAGTTGTTAGGTGAATCTGGCTTCCCCGTTGACTTGCTTGTCGGAAAGTGGCAAAGTTTGGTCCCATGACCCTGAGATACTGCAACCATCATAAATATGAGTCAGTTGCCAAGCATCCAAATTTTGAACATGTGACATGTTGCAATAGTTGTAGGCGAAAAAAGATCATAAATAACTTTTTTCAGTGTTGTTGTAACTTTCTACAGTCACTAAATGAACTGTTGTAAGTTGAGGACTACCTGTACAATGTTTTTGGAGCCATTCTTGAAATAATGCTCATATAATCACTAGTGAATTCCTCTTGAGGCTTTTAAGTGCCTGCATACATTGTATATTTACAGCCAAGTACACTGGCATTGGCATAGATTGTTGTAGCAAAAATGTAATTATATAATGGGCACACAAGATAATACATATAATTTCACATCACTTTCAGGATTAGTACTCCATAATTCATCACATCTGTGTTACTTCAGGATGCTTAGGTTGGAATATGATATCATGCCTTCTTCACACCAGGGAAGGTAGACAAGATAGAAAGCTAGTCATTAGCTGAAGGCTATTCTGTAAACTTTAGAAATGGCCTCTAATAGTTTTAGTAAAAGCAGTGGTGCTAATGGAAATTTGTCTCTTGAACTATGAACCATAAAGATTGTACCAAAGATTCATTTCCAAAAGTCCTCTGGAAATCTCAATCAATTCTTGCGTTCCTTTGCTGTTTTATACTTTGCATGACTAGATACTGAAGCTTTGCAATCTGAGTTTCCTTCTTAAAAGGGTTTCTGTTGACTGTACAAATCATATACCTTGTACCTTGGCAATCAATCGTAGAAGAATATTTGGTCTGCAGAATCTTGCCTAGAAAATCAAGGAGAAGATACAAGTTGCGTTTAGAAATGTGATGGCATCTTTTTATCTAGTATGCTTTACTGAAGGAATAAAGCCATCATGTGAGATGTACTGAATGCCTATAGTCATCTTTAGAATAGTGCTGATGCAAATAATTGTTTTAAAATAATCTTTTGATGACTTTCAAGAAACAGAGAAGTTGTCTGCTAGATACGAGAAACTTGGATGTTACTTAATCTTTTTTCTGTTTTGTCATCGTCTGACCGGCAAAGGGAAAAGTTTGCTACTTTTGAATTTTTTTGCATTGCTCATTTGATGAAAGCACATGAGTCTGTGTGATGTGGAAAAAGAAGAGAGAGAGAGAGCTGTTAGAAACTTCATATTTATTGGCCCAGATCTTTTATTTCAGAATAAATAAACTGTTTGGAAATCATTCTTAAATTAATTGAGTGAAGGACACGGGTTTTTTTTCTCTTCACGTTGTTGACTCTGATAGAGAGTTAATGTGATTTTAAAGATAATATGACTTTGTGTATATGCGGAGAGAATCCTTTTCTAGATGTGATGGATTTGAGCTAGTTTTCAAGAACATTCTTTTGGAAAAACAAACTTTACTCAGCATCTGCTGACCATAAGGTTCAGAGTTCTCTTTAGATCAGGCTCTGGCTTTCTCTTCTAGCAAACAAAAGAGTGCAGTAGAAATAAAAAAAAAAATAAAATCACATCTAGTGCCTTCCACAAAGTCAGAGAATTTTCACACCTGTAGCAGGCTGAATTGATAAATAAGCCCTAAATCAAATCAAATAAAAGTTTTAGAGGATTAATAGGGAAAATTATAAATCTATGGTAAACTATATTCTGCCCATCAAGTTGGAATGTTCATTTTCGTACATAACATTACCGATAATTTTGCATTTCTTTTGTCCCTTAAAGTGGAACCAGTGTTTCAATAAAAATGATGCAATCGCATTAATGTGATAAATTAAACATTGTGAAACTAGTGTGCATCCTACCTTCTGCTATTTGAAGATAGAACAATGCAAGGCAGAGCAAGAAAGAGAGATGTTTAAAAATACTGTACTGTTTTCTAGACAATGTTGCGTTTACATTCATAGTACAAGAAATGCAAAAACATTGCTCAGATATTGGCATTATGTGATACTTAAGAGAATAACATGTATGCATTCATGGTCAGGGATTACATAATGTACATTATCCTAAGAACTAAACTAAATTTGGTTAAAATTAAAAAATTTTGCAGCAGCAGTCACATTGCTGCAATAAAGCAGTAAGGCTGCATGTTGAATTGCAATGGTACTTGAATAAAAGCCAGCCTCTTGGAGATTACCATTGATTTATCTGTTCAAAGGATCAGAATACAGTCTCTGTTTTAATAATAGGTTGGTTAGTAAAGGTATAAATAAATGCTTGCATCATATTGAATAGAAGGCCCAGTGGAGAAGATTGTAGGCAATTGATTGAACTTTTGAAGGCCAAAGATGGAGGATGGTGCAATGACACTGGGCATGCCATACAATTTCCCTTCTAATAATGAGAGCCAGTTTGGTGGAGTGGTTAAGATGCTGGCCTTGAAATTGGGAGTCTGTGAGTTCTAGTTCTGCCTTAGGCATGAAAGCTGGCTGGATGACTTTGGGTCAGTCAATCACTCTCTCTCTCTCTCAGCCCAACTTACCTCACAGGGTTGTTGCTGTGGGGAACATAGGAGCAGGAAAGAGTATTAGATATGTTTGTCACTTTGAGTTACTTATACAGTAATAAAGGCAGGATAAAAATCTAATAAATAAATAAACGATAAAAGTTATCCTTTGCTGAGGGCAAGTTAGGAGGTTGCAGAGAAGGGCCTCCAAATAACTTGGAGTTATACAATTTTGGGCTGAAGCCTAGACTTTTGTGTAGATACATAGTATATCCATGAGCCAGGCAGTTGTGGATATTGCAGTATTTCCATACAGAAGTCCAGTGTAATGACTCACATTCTTCAAAGCCTCTTTCCTTAGCTTTTCTTGATCTGTTTATATATTTGATCAGTATTGCCAAACAGGATATATGTCTCGGTGTGAGAAGGAAGGGTTTGCACATTTAAGACTTAAAGAGGAGTGAGCTGATAGATTGCAATCCTGTAGGATTCTTCTTAATGTAGTTGTTGCCCTTTAACCTCTATATATCCCTAGAGCATATTTTGTGCAGAGCAGTGTTTAATTTCCCCTGAGGCAAATAACTATCTATTAACTCAATATGGAAGATAGTAAAATAATGTAACCAGTGACCTAACCTCTGGGGTCCAGGATAATCCTCCAAGTTACAGGACATATTTTAATTCCTTCCTTTAGTGCCTAGAGTACACCTCTATTTTATGGCACAAAATTCAAAATTAGCCATTAAGAACAGAGCCACACTCCCATCCAATTGACCCATCTTTTCATATGTCTGCTTGGATTTCAAGATGTCTGCTGTGTCTGTCATTTTATAGTATAATATCCAAACTGTTGATGGAACTTTCCCACCCCAAAACGCTGCTATGTAGAATGTTGCTGCTGATGTTAAAAATATTTGGCAAACTCAGAGTTGTTTAGGATCTTGTGCCTGACGGACTGTTTAATATTACTTTCTGAAATGAAACATGTTTCTTCATCGTTTTATCCCCTTTTAAAGACTTTTTTTTGAGAGAAAAATCTGACCAGCTGTTGTAGAATTTTTAGAAATCATTTGGAGAGCTTTACACACGCAATATTTAGCAGGGATTCCCGAAAGGCCAATTCTAATTAAAAAAAAGGGCACAGAATGTAAAGTTGAAACTTTGATCAGATATTCCCGAAAGGGAGGACATGAACTGATACTAAAGTTAGAGTACATGTTTGTGTTCCAGCCTTGTATCTCAAGAAACAAGCCTCACTGCATGTGGGTAGATAAGGTTGCGTGGGTACTATATTGTGCCAAAAATTCATTACCAGAAATGCCTCTACCCATATTTGCTTCTTCTGTAAACATTATTATTTTGAAAAATATATTAACCAAATTTTGAAGACAGCTTTAGACTGATTCTGGTCTACTATGTGAAATGCCTTTATTATAAGGTTGTGATATGACAATCTTTTTGATAACATGCATTTTTAAAAAAAGTTTGTTCAAGCATTTTTAAAATTTGTTTCTTTGGTTTCTTTTTCCTTTCAAAGAGCCATCAACGTGACTTTCTCAAACATACTATTCCTTTTTTTAGTGAATTTTTTCCTAAAAAAAAGATGGTGACAATTTAGAGAACATATATACAGATCTTTATAGGATATTTGCATCTCTTTGACTTATAGTTTTCCTTTCTCATAATAGAGAAACAGATTAAATTTGGAACTTCTTGTTGCAGTAAATTTCTATGTGGGGAAGGCAGGGTTGGATCAGATGCTGCCCCAAATCCTTTCCTCTCAATATTACTTTGAGAGTAGGAAAAAAAAATGGGTAGAACCCATTAATGTGGAAGAGATAACATTTTCTGGCCTTATAATGATTTTGAAGGAAGAGATTGTGTCAGAGTCAGACCCACATAATATAAAAGATTCAACTAGAGGAAATTTCCCTTTTCTTCATTTTGTATATAGAAAAAAGTATTGGCAGTAAAAATTTGGGGAAAAAATCCTGTTCCCACATCTTAAAAACAGTACTTCTTGAATATAAGCTGTCTTCTTTGCGGCCAATGTTCATCTCTCATTTTCACTGATTAATGTTTGGAATTTGAAAGTTCAGTTATTTTATGAAATATATAAATGCTCCTGAATGTTTTGTAATAGTATGTGGCTAAAAGAGAATATCATTGGAAATGCTGCTTGTCTAGTTGAATGCCCTTCAGTCTGTGGTGAGCTCATAATCCAATTAAGCGCATTTGCTCATTTTTCACGTGAGCTCAGTGATAGAACTATTACGATGTTGTAGGGCTGAGATAGGTTTGATAGATGGCCAAATCTAACTTATACCCTTTCAGACTTGCTCATTTTTCTCAGTTTCAGAAAGGATATGTAAATCTGTTAAGGCACAGAATTACAACATATGTTAGAAGTTTCGATCAGGGTTAGATTCAGATCTAGCTAACTGGATGCCAGAAATTCAAGAGGCACAGAACCCTACTTCTAGCTGAGAATCAAATTAATTTCCTTAACTACCATGTTGTTTGTCTTTTCTAAGAGTGTTTGCTTTGAAAGATACAGCATGGCATGTTCTGGATTATACCCATACATAATACTACATATAGGAGCAGGCATATCTGCCTGCTAGGCAGATATAGGATTAATGTTTTGCATCTAGAAGATCTCAAAGACAGTTCCTGGTTCCTCCAGATATTGCTGGGTGAAAATATGACCTATCAGAAATCCTAAAGAATGTGTATATATTTCTGAGCTGGATACCAATGAATGTATTTATCTCTGGATGTACTTCCTGTGTCACCATATTTCTGTATTTGATCCTGTAAAGCTTGCTGTCTACAGGTCCTTTGGTTTAATCTGTACAAATGGGACATGGCCAAGAAAGAACATTTTTGCACATGGATGAAGGCATCCAGGCTATCCTTCAGAACTGCCTACCAGTGAATAATTTCAATTTGATGCCCTTGCTTGTCAAAACATGCTTACCTTTTCTTTCATTTCTGTTTTGCATTATTCAACTATTATGGATCAAGACAAGACACTGAAACAATGCAAACTGGTGCTTTTCCCTCAAAGACTATTTTGGTGGGTGAATGTTACTCAGAATGTTAGATTTAATATTTGGTCAAAGAATATTGCCATATAACTGCAGAAGGTTTTTTATCAGGAGAAGCAAACACAAGAAAAAAATGAAAGAGATACACATATATGCAAGGCACATATATATCAGTAAACCCTTGGCTTCTTGCCTAAGATGGTCAGGATAGGCATATCCACTTGTTTCTGCTAAATATATGGATTGGCCAGGGGTGGTTTCTACTTACCTTTACTACCAGTTTGAAGTGGGAGTGCGAGTGTGCACTTGCTTCGCTTGTGCCTGCGTGCGCACTTCTGTACATGCATAGATGACCCATGATGACGTTGTGGCAGATGGGCGGAGCCTCCCACCAGTTTTACTACCGGTTTTATAAAACTGGACAGAACCGGGAGCAACCCACCACTGGGATTGGCCTTCTACATAAAAATAATCGTACACACATATACACAAATACTTTTAAATTCGAAATAAATTTCCAAAAAAGGAGAAAAAAAGAAAACATCTGATAATGGACGAATGTCTACCGATCAGGGAAAGGAATTCTTTCTGTCCCCATTTAATTTTTAGTTTCTGAATTAGTTGTCAGGTGTTTTTTTTTCTCTTTTAATCTATAAGACACGATGATATAGCTGGTGAATTGTATCTGTCATTGTTGATGCAGAAGCTGTTAACAGTGATGCCGTTGGTCTGGTTAGTAATGTTGGGGAGCTTTTTGTAATAATGCGATGACAATGTTATTGGGCTTCAACAGGTAATCCTCCCAAACACGTGTAGTTAAGCATAACCAAGCTAGGATCCAATCTGGGTCAGTCACCGGGACTAGAGGTTTTGTCTTCCGAGCTTTTGGGCTTGTGCTGGAGCCCATCCTCAGGGATGTGTGTGTGACCATGTTAAATAGGTTAAGGTCATATCAGGGACACCCCACCAGAGAGATCAAGGTGAGTTCTATCTTGGAGTAAAGATGGGATAAAATGTTCCATATAAAAAATGAAACATTGGGCCAACAAACTCAAGTCTGTTTTCTGTTTTGGCATGTATCTGTCAGGTTCCTCTGCATAGTTGTCCAAAGAAGACAGAGGTACAGGGTGGGAACGCTAAATAATATGGTGATACTTCAGCATAGATGGCTGTCATCACCTTTTCCTGGGTGTGCCTACTGTCTTTGGTAGAAGAGCTCAACTGCCAGCTCACAACATCAGGTCCGCAAAACCAGCAGGCGGAATCTTATCATGGACCCTGCCGTCATCTATCGCAGTGCATCAGGTATTGTCCCAGAGCCCATTCAGTTTGTGCTGAAATCACTGGCTAAAGAAGAAGGGAGAATAAATAAGCGTTCCAGCATAGAGTCGCTCTGAGGGAAGAAATGACACAGGCCAGACTAGTGAAGCTGTGGTTCCCAAGGAAATGCAATCAATCTGTCAAGATTCTTGTAAAATAGGCGACCAACAATAAAGCCGTTTTGATCTATTCATCGTGGTGTTCTGGTTCCTTGTGCCTTAAACAGATGGCAAGCATTCTGAGATTCCCCAATGCTCAGCTTGCTTCTATAGAAGTAAAAATAAGGCCAAGATGTCAACGAAATGACCTGGGGATGGACCTTCTGTATGGTAGCCCCCACTTTTTGGAATCTTCTCCCCACCAGAGATATGTGCAGTTCCCCCTCCCCTCCTTTTGCATTTTGAAAGCAAATTCGATCTGCCTTATTTCAACCAGCTTTCATCTGTAGCTGACTTGATTGTAATTGTCTGTCATAGGTGTTCTGGATTATATGAATTGTTTTTAACTGCCTCCTGTTTGTGTTTGTAATTTTTATTTCCTGTGTTGTGGGCTGCCCTTTTGGGATTTGGGCAGGTTATAGAGACTGTCAAATAAATAAATAAATAAATAGATAAACAAATAAAGCTTGGGGATTATTGCAAGGCATGAAATACTAAGCCTATAGTATTTGACTGATACATTTATTTATTTTTATTTTTATTTTTATTTATATCCTGACTGTATTATTTTTATAAATAACTCAAGGTGGCAAACATAGCCCTCCCTCTTCCTTTTTTCTCTGCAACAACAACCTTGTGAGGTAGGTTAGGCTGAGAGAGAGTGACTGGCCCAGTCACCCAGCAGATTTTCATGCCTAAGGCAGGACTAGAATTCACAATCTCCTGGTGTCTAGTCTGGTGCCTTAACCATTCGATCAATGGAAACTCAGGTGGAAAAGCTTAAAAGTCAGCAGTAGGTTCTGATCATCTAATTACAGCATTTCCAAATGTAGGAAGTTAGCACTCACCCCTCTCCTAGAAGAATGAAATTTTCTAGGAAATATTAAAAAGGCAGAATATTATACCTCCCTGGATGAGAAAAGGAGAAACATGCTCTTGGAAAGCAGCCCTCACTTTTGTTAATAGCCCCAGAAAGACTGGGCCATCCTACCTACAGGACAAAAGATTGAGCCAGCTTATCTACAACACAAAAGACCTTCACTCTCAGGACGTAATAAGATTAGCCCTCTACCCATTTCACCACATGGCACCTGGGAAGATTACATCACCCAGCAAGATTCAACCAAGCCTGGGACTCAAGACAACCTACAAAGTTACTCCTGCATGGCCCCATGGCAGTCTGACAACCAATCAGAATACATTTCTTTCACAGTAACAGGAAGCAAGTTCAAAGCCCAGGAGAGGGTATAAATATATCTCACTCTCCACTCCATGTGGTCAGCTACCCAGGACTTCAAACCACGTGGTCCTGTCCACCATTAAACTATCTTTCCAAACAGCTTCCATGTTTCCAGTGTCTTTCTCCCCACTAGGAACTGAAACCAGATGGACATTTCTTCCAACACAAGTTTAGAATTAGATGAATGATTGCAGAATAAATTTTAAATCTATATAGTATTCAGTTTATTATTACAGTCATAGACCAGAACAAACAAAAACACTCAATAAATATACAATTAAAAATTCTAGTATAAAAAAATAAATAACAGCTAAAGTCTATGATAAAATCCAGTCTGTCAATTATACATGGTCTAAGTATACTAAAATTGCAATCCACCGTGTGGCCCATAGTCAGTTTAGAACTAAAAGGGAAAGGAATAAGCAGTGCAATGGGTTTGCCACATTTGTTGAATAAAATAAAATATATAGTAGGTTATAATTAAACACCCCCCCCCCCCCGCAAATCTGGTTAGTCCACGTCTTCAATTCTGGAAATTCTTAAAACAGCTGGGTATATCATCACTTCATTTATCTGATAATAGCTCAGCCAGAGAACTCTAGGTTCAAAGTTTGCATCCACCTCTGACACTTGTGACACAGGCAGCTTTTGGTAGGGCTGCAGTTCTTCCTAGTGCATTGTCAGTGAGCTCTTCCAGTTGGCCGTACCACTAGTCGAAGATTTGAAATTGCTCTACAGCTTTGGGTAAGCCTGTCGATCTTAATGGGTTTGGGGGTTTGCTTGTTCTTTGAAATTCTTTTCATTTCATTCATGAATTTCATGGACGATTTTCCTTGTAGCTGATCCGTTCGGGAATTTCATGCGGAAGTGGAATATAACGGCTAACGCAGGACATTATACATTTTAAATATGAAACAGAGCAAGGCTTTGACACCAGCTTAGTATTTCATGCTGTACAATTTTTCTGTCCCCTTTTTTTCTTTTCTTTTGATGAAGATTGGGGTGTTTGATTGATTTCATTTGCATTTTCCTTTACATGCGATAGGGGGGAAAAGTCTGCTTTTTGACAGATTTCCTTTTCTTTTAATCATTCCGATTCTTCGAAACGGGCTGAACAAATCCCTGCAGTTTTCTTGGCAAGATTTTGCAAAAGGGCTTGAGAGAGTGGGACTGGTTCAATGTCACCCAGATGGCTTTGTGCCCAAGGTGGGACTAGAACTCCCAGTCTCCTGGTTTCTAGCCTGATGCCTTAACCTCTATCCTAAACTTTCTTTCCATATTGATAGAGGATAAGACAAATGGTGGTGGTGGTGGTGGTGGTGGTGATTTAATTCTTTTAAACCAACTCCACACCATCTCCCCGCAAGTTACTATGCTCAAGACAATGTCTTCAATTTCCATAATTTTTTGTTGTCTTCCCAGAATATCTGCAGGATGCCCAAATTGTGTGTATATATCTTCCCCGGTTGAGGCCATTGGATTAGTTACAACAGAATTAGAGAACAGTATCTTCCAGATGTTTTAGACTCTGTGAACAGTGTATTTCAGTATTGCTAGTGAAAAGTCTGTAGCTACAGCCACACAAAATATGTGGCAGCACCAGATTGCTTACTCTGGTGTAGAGGAACGGAATATAGAATGCTTTCGTATATGTCTACACATGCATGCAATTGTCTAATTAGCCTGTTTGGGAGATGAAAATCTAGAACTTGTTTGCTTGTAAATGTCACTGGGACTTTTGATAGCACTCTGTGGTTTCATTTTAGGGTTTCTGGAGCAAGGTAAACACCTGTTCAATTAAAAAAAAAATCTCCATGAGCTGCAGACATTTCTGATGTGAACAAATTTGCCTTCCAAACACAGCTATCTTAAGTAAATGTGGCAAATGTATTAGACGACTCTCATAAATACTTCTCTTTTCCGTTCCTAGTGGAATGAACATTCCTAGTGGCAGGTATCACTGACAAAAAAAGAGGGTTCATATGAGCCAGCCACCTTGATGAAGCTAAGCAGATCTGAATGATCGTAAATTCTAAAAATTGTACAGGTTTGAGATATGGCAGGATCTTTGCCTCAAGTACTTTTTTCAGATTTTTTTTTTTGAAATTTGAGAAAGTGCAGACTATATTGATTGTGGAGATGGCAGGATTTCCAAGTATGATTGTAGGAGCAGGTAATGCTTACAGCCAAAACTAACATAAGCTACAGCAGCAAAGCAGTTTTTACAAATAGCAAAGTTCAATCTGATTGCCCAAAGTTCAGAAATCTCTTACAAGTCATCAGATTCTTACCTGCATCAGTATCTTTTAACTATTCAGCATTTTTTGGGAGAAAATGTATCTTATATAGTCACTAGGAATAAAAAAAAATAACTCAATGACAGATAATCAATTAATCAATGACATATAATTAATTAATCAAAATGACCGGTTGGATAGCCTTGGTTTATTCTCATGTGACATTAGCAGTAAATGTTTGCATGTATATGAATGAGAGCTAAGTTAGGGCCATGGAGAATTTACAGCAATGCACAGAAATAAAAATTCAGAAATTTTTCTTTATAGCAGTTTGTGCAAAACTGGACTGGTGGTAAGACTTCTTGGTCTCTTAGCAAATGTGAGCTTTGATTTAGCTAATGATTTCTTTGGAGTTAAAATCAGTGATTTGGGAGCATAATTATTTTCAAGTCAAACACTGGTTGCAATACAAGCTGGATCCAACCTTTGATCCTGATTAGGAAAGAGCTTCAGCTAATTTTGCCCTGGAAGCTGGAATCTTTTATCTGTTCTCTGGACAAGGACAGCACATCAGAAAGAGCACAAGCTGTATTTGCATGCCAACATGGCCCTCAAGCTTTATTCCACCAGGAAAAGGGAGAAGAAACAAGGGCTGTAGTCCACCATTCTTCGTCTTTCATTCCAAGGGTAGATGAAAAAGTCCCTTAAAGATACTGATGAAATTAACAAGTACATATCCTCAGAAGATGGAGGCCTCCTAAATAGTCAGAACAGGCAGAAACCTCTTGGGGAAATCCATGCAATTGTGGTGGTTGTACAACCACAGCCCGCCACAAAATGCATTTTTATCATACCATCTAGATTTCTCCATAATTTTGACTACATTATAAATCTTCCAGCCTTAGGCTCCTTCCTTCCAGATGGCACAGATGAACTCTGGACCATTTGAAACCATATTTAATCTTGGCATCTCTGGAAGGGCAAGACTTGATCTTTTGACGAGAGGGACAGAGGGGAGGATTTATAGATAACAAAATAAAGTACTGTTTTCCAGGAATTACTTTAAAAAATGACGATAGTTTCACAAAAGAGTGATGGTTGGGTAAAGAGCCAGATTTCAAACATGGTTAAACTTGCTTCAACAGTCAGCAAGCAATGTCTCCTCTTGGACTTTTATAAGCTTGCCTAGTTGCTGACTAAATAGTTGTTTTCTAGAGAAAAGGTTTTCTTCTCATACAGGTCTCTCTTTTTTTGTCTCAGTCAAAGAGCAGATAGCTATACTGTCCTTCGTCCCAAAGGCTGTTGAATGTTTGCTTAATACAGGGCTGAACTCAGTAAGAATAGCTATCCCAATTTAATTTTAATTTCCACCTCTGTTCTACTCTAAAATATACCGTAGAGCTGCAAAAACCATAGATAATAGGCACACCAGTTGGATGATATAACTAGTTTTAGATTCTCATGAAAGGCCAGAAATAAATCTTTCTGGGGGATTTTTAAACAAATTTAGAATTACAAGTTTTCAGCAGTTACCAAAATGTATGCTTGCCATGAAAAAAGAAGAAAAGGAGAATCTTTTAATCTTTAATCTTTTGCTAGATCAGTTTTGAACCTGAAGCTATGGCAGAGGTTGGGTCAGTTCTACAGAGCCTCTGCTCTTAGAAGGTCTTTATGAATTTGTGTTTGAATTTCCATATTGTCTTTTAGAACCAGAATACGAAGCAAACAAGTATATTAGAGAACCCAACTGTAAACTGTTATCACTCCAGCTGTAGCAGAACTTAGGACTCAGGGGCAGACAAGTTATTGCAGGAGACTATAGATAAAGTTCCCAGAATTTTCAATTAAAAGGTAAGATTCTAAAATAAACAAGGCCACACTAACTCATGGTTGTCCCAACTCAATATTCTTCAGATTGTTGGCCTGCCAAATATCATGACATGATGGGAAACTCTTGCCACTTTTGGTGGATCTGATCTCTTGTAATGTCTGTGTGTCAGAGGACCAACAGAGAGAAGAATGGAGTATGAGGTGGCCCAAGATGTTAATTGTTTAGATATACTTTTTTTTAAAAAAAAGCTTAGCATGTACAACAGAGAACCTTCAGGGATTGACAACGTATCTTACAGCTTTTACTTGGATACTAAATAATGGAAGCAACTAATAAAATGTAGAGGAATTGAGTGTTAAAATTCAGGGTTCTTCATGAGGATTAGGGATCTATCCCTTTGTCTGTCAAGAGTTGGGAGACCTTGAGTTTTAGTGCTGCCAGTCACTCTCTCTCAGCTTCAGAAAAGAAAAAAAAAGAAACAGGAAGCTACCCCTGAAACCATACTTGACTCCTGGAAGATACCTGTCCATGTACCTTCCAAGAGCAAAGTATATACATTTATGTGTATTTGCTAATCATTTTTTTAAAAAGGATTCTGAAGGTAGCAGAGTTTTCTAGAACCCTGAAAAAATATGGCTAAGGAAACTGCACAGTTTGGGGCTCATTTATGGGTGTTGAAGAAAAAAGATTTGATGCTCCTAGATTTTCATGTATAAACACGTATGAAGCAGTGGTAGGATTCAAATTTTTTTACTACCGGTTCTGTGGCGTGGCTTGGCTTGGTGGGCGTAGCTTGGTGGGCATGGCAGGGGAAGAATACTGTAAAATTTTCATTTCTTCCCCATTCCAGGGGCAGGTTACTGCAAAATCCCTATTTCCTCCTGATCAACTGGGCCTCGGGAGGCAGAGAATAGACGGGGGTGGGCCCAATCAGAGGTGGCATTTACCGGTTCTCCAAACTACTCAAAATTTCCGCTACCGGTTCTCCAGAACTGGTCAGAACCTGCTGAATACCACCTCTGGTATGAAGTGAGACCCAAAGCTTTCTGCTTAAGGGGCAGAGTCAGAACATTGCTTTCTTTCATTGTAACTGCTCTTTAAGAGGCCAGCTGAAAGGTTTGTTGCCTCTTCACACCAATATAGCTCTGCTGAGGAGAGGAGAAAGAAAATGGGGAGCACAAATAACTGGGAGCAGGCTGGCTCAATAATTAGCTAGAGAGAGTTGACTCCTTGTTTGGAAAGGGCAGCTCATTATCAGCTATATAATAATTGTAGGAAGAGGCACTTACGAAATTGCAGTCTCTTGTGACAGAAAGACGAGGGTGACTTTTGGTTTCACAGGCTGTGTTTGAAAAGAGAAGAGAGACACTCTGTTTGCCTTCTGCATATAAAGGAGGGATGCAGTTATCAACTAATTGAGAGTCACTGACTCTCAACATCAACTCAACATCAATAGCAGTAACACTTAGACTTATAGACTGCTCCCTAGTGCTATACAGCAGGGGTTTCCAATCTTGGCAACTTTAAGACTTGTGGGTTTCAACTCCCAGAGTTCTCTGGGTGTTGCTAAGGTTGGAGACCCCTGCTATACAGCACTCTCTGGGTGGTCTACAGGTCTACAGAGTCAGTCTATTGCCCCCAACAATCTGGGCCCCCATTTTACTGACCTCAGAAGGATGGAAGGCTGAGTCAATCTCGAGACGGTCAGAACTGAATTCCTGGCTGTGGGCAGAGTTAGCCTGCAATACTGCATTCTAACAGTTGTGCCACCAAAACTCAGCTCCCCTTGCTTTTGAAACAAGCAAAAGGTTTGCTGAGACAGCAATGTTTTCCCATTCCCCCCCCCCATCTTGAGGGTGGGAGGCAAGTACATTATTGGTTATGTAAAGGAAAGGCATCAGTGATGGTACTGCCACAAGGAGATGTTTGAGAAAAGCATTGGAGGACATTCCTGCTTTTCGTAGAACAAAGAGGGGTAAAAAAGGGGAACCAACGGTTGAAGCATCAGGGGGGACAGGTTGCTATTTAAAAGGATTTTTTTTTTGAGGCTGTTAATCTCTTTTCTGTTCTTTCTAGTTGATGAGCAGCCACAGAGTTTCTGCTGTGTGCTGTTGCCATCAGTGGTGCTCCTGGAGTGTACGGAGGGAAGATGGCATTCTGGACACAGCTGGGTTTGCTACTATGGAAGAATTTCACTTATAGGAGAAGACAAACGGTAAGATCACACCATTGCTTTGTTTTGACAAAAGAGGCAACTCTGTGTTTTAAGAATTCCATAACTGAGACAATTATATTTCACTCTATAAATACACCATTTGGGCACAAATATGTAAGACTCCCATTGCTCTGGTTATATTTTATGACGTGGATTAGAGGGTTTATATAAAGGAACTGAGCCAATAAGTTCTTCAAAGAAATAAATTGTTGTGTTGGATGTTAAGTATAAGACAAGAAGCTGCAGTTATCTTTTACTTTCAGTAAAGCAGATAGGAGGCAAGAAGGGCAGGGCACGGAGAAACTAGATTTGTTCTAGTTCAACATCTAGAAAAACTGTTTTAAGAATTCAGCTGTAGGAATCATTTTTGCTCTGATCAGTCTAGCAAAAGAAAAGGTAAGCCCATACATAAGTTTGCTATTTCTCCATGAATGCTTTAAAGTAAAAATGGAGGCATAGTCACAAGTAGCAATAGCATTGGCAGTACAGCAATAGCACTTTGACTTATATACCATTCTATAAAGCGGTTTACAGAGTCAGAAGATTGCCCCCTACAATCTGAGTCCTGATTTTACCAACCTCAGAAGGATGGAAGGTTGAGTCAATCTTGAACCGGTCAGGATCGAACTTAAGGCTGCGGGCAGAGTTAGCCTGCAATACTGTATTCTAACCACGGCTCAAGTAATACAATAGATGTGCCATACTGCTTAGCCTACACATTGTGAAACCTGTATAGGCTAAGCCTGGAAAAAGCAGAGAAATTATTACATCAATAACCCCAATCTGCTGCTTTGTGTTAATTACAACTTTGTGAATTCCACTGCTTGAATCGGTTAGAAACTATGGTGCAAACTATAGATATAGAGGTCATTAGAATGAGGAACTCTGGCTTAAGCAGGGTATGACTTTATTACAGCAATTCTAGGAGTAATTTAAACAGAGGTGTTCAATACCTCCCATTGCTATGGCTAAGAGAGTGAGAGGATGAATAAAATCTGCATTGCAACTACTTAAGATTCCAATATGCTAGTACAGCTTAGAAAACAGAGTGGACTTAATAGAATAAATACTTAACACTACCTTTTTGGTAGTCTTCAGAATAGTACAAGAAGTCTTCCAATGCAAATCTGAATAGTGTTGTTGACAGGAACATAGCTAGGTCAAAGCAATTATCCGCACTTAGTTGTTCTTGAGTCTTTTCTGACAGGTCCTTTCTGATTCGTTTCCCCAGGCTCTTATGAGACTAGACATGAAAATAACGACGGTGATACTGTGCTCTTTAATTTCCCATTTACAGCATGTGCATTTGGACACTCCACAGGCCTAATAATTTAGTAGTGACGTACTTGGCAATTTTATCCCATAGACTCTTATTAGTAACAGTGGCTTCTTGGACTATGTTATGAGGAAAGATTTTTTAGCTCTGGAAACTAAAGTCCTTCTGGTGATCTTACATAGCATCCATTCCATACCGTTTCTGGAACACTGTTGGATACTGTTTCAGTGACATCTTTCTCTTCCCCCAACTTTAAAATGGCCTTCTTTCTTCCCCAAAAGCAGTGAGGTAATCAGATGGGCCATCAAGGTAGAGCAAATATGACACATCTTTTTTATTTAGAGGGTCAATATGTCAGCAATGATGTCAGCAATGACATATTGATGACCACATACTGACAGAAAGATATCTCTCTCCTCCGTCAGAAAGAGGAGCCAGATATAAGTTAAGAAATACTGACAAAGCCAACCCACGAGGCAGCCTTTATCTGAATCTTATAAAAGTTCAATAGCAAATGAGATGAAAAGAACTTACAATCTGACTCTTTTATTAGTCAAATCACCACAAGGGTTGCAAGACAGGCAATGATCCAAATAGATCATATCCATAATTTAATTTCTCATTGCTTTTCAACTCATTACAGTAGTATTATTCAGCATGGCAAAGAATAAACTTTCTGTCCTCCTTTTCTTATACATAATTTTAGAGCGAATCAAACACTCTACTGAGTGAATGCAATGTACTTGAGTTCTTTTGTCTTAAAGAAGTATTAGGTGCATGTCAGAAATTGGGCAATTTTGGGGATGCATCATATACAACCTTTTAAACACAATTTTTATTTGGTGATTTTTGTCATTGTTTCTGATTATTCTCTTGCATCATATTTGTTTTTATATGTTGGTTTTATACTTCAGTTATTCTAATTATTTATGTTTATTATTCATTTGTATCCCACTTTTATTATTTTTACAAATAACTCCATGCAGCAAACATACCTCCTATTTTTTTCCAGCGAGGTAGGCAGTGGTGGAATTCAATTTTTTTTTACTACCGGTTCTGTGGGCGTGGCTTGATGGGCATGGCTTGGTGGGGGTGGCAGGGAAAGGATACTGCAAAATCTCCATTCCCTCCCCACTCCTGGAGGAAGGATATTGCAAAATCTCTGTTCCCACCCCACTCTGGGACCAGCCAGAGGTGGTATTTGCTGGTTCTCCAAACTACTCAAAATTTCCACTACCGGTTCTCCAGAACCTGTCAGAACCTGCTGAATTTCACTCCTGGAGGTAGGTTGAGCTGAGAGAGAGAGAGAGTGACTGGCTCAAAGTCACCCATCTGGTTTTCATGGCTATGGTGGGAACTCAGAGTTTTCCACTTTCTAGCCTTAACCACCAGATGAAACTGGACTTTGGCACTATATTAGTTTGATTTTAGTTTGGGCAGAAAGATAGTAAATTCATCAAGCTTCCCAAACTACAACTGTATAGGATTATATTCTCCCATCACCTCAAAAATAATATGTTGCATGTGATGGGTACTGTAGTCCAACATAGGGGGCATAATGCTGATAGGTGCTTGCATTAAGTTCACTGTAAGTCTTTTATCTTTGTTCCTTATTCTGCTAACAATAGCACAAATAATTCGAACTGTCAATCTGCACAGTGAGCCAAGTTTTTAGGGATCGTGGATATCTGCAGCAAGAGGGACAGGGCCGGGATGGGTCAAATAACAAAGTAGGTATCACTGTGTCATGATGAAAACTATGTGGCTTGCATACTTGGGTGCAGCACTGGAATTCAAATATGAGAGCCCAGCTAACCTGACATTATCCTCACCCTATTGTGGTTTGTGCCAAATGTTTATGTAAGGGACGTAGAATTGGGTATATAATATAATGAATGAAGGATGTCAGAGCCTCCAAAATCCAGTGGACCCACTAATTGAAAAAAAAACCCCAACATTAGGAAGATGAAGGCCTAGAGAAAGTTCACCTACATTTACCCCATTCATTCTGCCCTGCAAAAATATATGTGGATGGCCTCCACTTGTAATATATTTGGTGCAGGTTGGAGTCAGCAGTTTTGCCCATGGCTTTAGTCCATCAAAAACCTCTCTGAAGATAGATGGTAGCCCATACTTTGCTACTTAAGTTTTCCACAACAGTAATCAGTTTCTTAGAGAGCTCTCCAGTTTTGAACTGATAAATGAGTAAGAAATGATGTTGGATTACAGTGAAGTATACTGTACTGTATAGGCCTATTTGCTTAATGTTTTTGAAGCTGCTTTCTCCCCGGAGGATTTGGCCAGAACCTAATTGGTCCTGGATGCCTTCCAGCAGTGCGGATGTAACTCTTGAGCTGCACACGTCAAACTAAGCTCAGTATGTGCCTTTCATACTGCTTCCTTCAGCCACCATAATTTGGAGAAGTGACAGGGAAGGAAATGCAGGCCAAGCTGTTTACTTGAGAGGTTCTGATGGGAAAATCATGTTCAAACATCTCTTTAATAAGAGATTTATATCACATTGCTGCATTGGTAGTTGATTTTGGAATAATAAGAGACTAACATTCTATTAAATAAACATTACATTAAACAGAATATTGGAATGTGGAGTACTCTTTATTTAGGATACTAGCTGCTCAATTTTCTTTCCTTTACTCTCTTCTGGCTTCTTTCTTTTCCCATCTTAATTTCAAATACCATTGTCTCTATATATCTTTATTTTTATTGACTAGTTTTGGAGAATTCTCCTTCCCCTGCACTTAATTTTTTATTATTATTATTATTTATCAAATTTATATACCGCCCTACTCCCGAAGGACTCAGGGCGGTGTACAGCCAAGATAAAATACATATAGTACAAACATTAAAAACATTTAAAATATATTAAATACCATGGCCCGAAAACAATTTAAAACACTGCAATTTATAAAACCCAATTTAAAATTTAAAACAATTTAAAAAGAGATTAGGCCAGGCCAGCCTGCTGGAAAAGGAAAGTTTTAAGGGCACCCTGAGAAGCTGTTTCATCTCATTGGGGTTTCATTTAATAACACTTTCAAAAATCTCAATGCTAACAGTGTTAAGATTTTTCTATATCCTTGTTTAACAACTACGGGACCGCCTACTACCACCAATAGCCTCCCACCGGCCAGTACGCTTCCATAGAGAGGGGCTCCTCCGGGTGCCATCGGCCAAACAATGTCGACTGGTGGCCCCCAGGGGGAGAGTCTTCTCTGTGGGGGCACCTACGATCTGGAACGAACTCCCCCCGGAGATACGGACGATCCCGGATCTGCGCACTTTCCGTCGCGCGCTTAAGAATTTTTTATTTCATCAAGCTGGCCTGGCCTAAATCTTTTCCCCTGTTTAATGTAAATTTTAATTTGTTTTTTAAATTATTAGGTATTTTAAATTTGTCTTAGCCAAATTATTTAGTTCGCTTTTATTCTACTTTTAAATTTTTGTATCCACATGTTTTATTCTGTGGCTGTTCACCGCCCTGAGTCCTTCGGGAGGAGGGCGGTATATAAATTTAATACAAACAAAAACAAAACAAAACAAACAACAGTAGGTTGGGTGGTAATGAATTTGGATCTGGATATGGACCCAATAACTGAAGATATTGTGAGAAGAATTTTCTTAATTTAATTACAAATTGGCCAATTTGTCTTGCAGGACAGTACTGTACTAACTGTAGAAGCAAAGACTGCTGATCCCCAGTTGTGAAAAGTGGATTAAGTTCCATGATTTCTACATCATTTGGGATATGTTATTGGCAAAAGATTTTGCACCAATGAATGTAATGTTTCAGGATGAGATTTGTTTACAGTTTAGATTTTGCTGACTTACTGTAACATCGTCAGAGCTTGGATCTATGCTAAATGTCAATTATCTAATTTTAGATCCTCATGTTCATGCTCTAGTCTACGTAGACATTGAACAACACAGTTCTTCCACCAACATGCCCACCATGAGTAGTCAGTGTGTGTGGCTGATCTGATGAAGAATTTACTTTGCATGAAAATAGTTGATTTAGCATTCTGAATCTTTGAAAACATTTTCTGAAGGAAAAACATCAGAAATTACATAAGTAGGTGGAGGATTATGGAAGGGCTGCTGCAAAAGTTTCCTCCGGTGCATTTATATATATTTTTTCCATTTGGAATAATCATTTGGCATATACAGAAATCAGTTTCCATTATGTCACACGGAGAGGATTGGCATTCCAAAGGTTCATTAATACATTTGATTCATAGCCTGGATAATTTAAACTCCTTGTATTGTTGTGAGGTAACTGAGTCTAGACCAGCCTTACCTAGCCTGTCCATTTTGAGATAGATGGATTACGACTGTAATAACTGACTATTCTTTCCAGAATGATAGCTAAGGTTTTGTGTGCATGTGTTATAAATACATGTAGATATATGCATATTTACAAAAGACTCCAAAATTATTTTTGAAAATAGACTCCAGTCAGTCACCTGCACAAAAGGAAAAAAATGTTTGCAAAGAAGGATCTGAAAAATAACAGATAATATTGAAACCTGCCTACAAAAGATCAAACACTATTCAGAGTTGGAAACAAAATAGCACATGCTAGTTGTTTGATTTTTCGTTATATAATAAGTGCATAAGGTGAAAAAATCTCCTGACATTTGGCAAACTTATGAAAAATAAAGGCTGCATTGAGAAAATTTACATAAGGTATCTTACAGGCATTAAACTTCAGTATATATTTACATTTTGGGGGAAATTGCATATGAAAGTTCAACTTAAGAGGGAAAATATGAATGAATAATGGATATGGGCTGGAAACAAACCTTCCTCCATCTCATCCCATCCCTTGCTTAGTGGACAAGAATGCGGTAAAATTATTGCTTCATGAATTAATACAGGTAGTCCTCGACTTACAACAGTTCATTTAGTGACCGATCAACATTACCATGGCACTTTAAAAAGTGCCATTTTTCACACTTACGACCATTGCAGCATCCCTACGGTCACATGTTCAAAATTCAGATGCTTGGCAGCTGGTTCATATTTATGACCATTGCAATGTCCCTGGGTCATGTGATCCGCTTTTGTGACCTTCTGACAAGCCAAATCAATGGGGAAGTCAGGTTCACTTAACAGCCGTGTTACTAATTTAACAATTGAAAGGATTCACTTAACAACAGTGGCAAGAAAAGTCGCAAGAAAAGTCGTAAAATGGGGCAAAATTCACTTAACAGATGTTTCACTTAGCAACTTACATTTTGGGCTCAATTATGGTCATAAATCAAGGACTACCTGTAGTCCAATTGATCCAAGCACATTAGGAAGGCACTGAATTGGGAAAAGCTACACCAACGAGCAACCTTTTGTTCATAGAAGTTTTTTTTTTTTTTAAATCATACTTATGTCTACTTTTGTTTTCATTTGCGTCATCATACCAAGTATGTTAGTTAGTTTAGTTTACTTTATTGATTCACCCTTGGGCCATATCAAAGTGCAGAGTTCCAGATACAAATTATTCCTAAAATCTGATAAAAACAATTTAAAATGGAATTGGATAAAATACAATTTAAAATGAAATTGATCATACCAAGTATGGATACTTAGTAATCTGCTGTTTCTCCTCTTCTCTTCCAGGTCCAACTACTGATTGAAATCACTTGGCCATTGTTTATCTTCTTTATTCTGATGTCAGTGAGGCTGTCTTATCCACCTTATGAACAACATGAATGTAAGTTTTAAAAATGCCTGAGTTCTTGGGCTTCAACTTTGTTGAAGGAGGAGTAAGTGAGAGGCAGATTGCATAAGGACTGAACTATTTCTGGCCTAGAAAAATGGAAGATAACAGGCCTGACAAAGTTTTGGGCCATCAGAGCAGTCTATACTCAACCTTCAGCTGGATAGGATGGTTCTTCAGTTTTGCATACGACCATAACAGCTCAAATCAGAGTTTTTATTGCAATTCATTTCTGATGTCAACAAATGCCATTGCTAAAGTTGCTTTGGCTTGACCACTATTAAGATTATAAAAACTCTTGCTAACATAACCCTGAAGGTTTCCTTATAGCCCTGTATTTAGTAGTACAATCCTAACCCTACGATGATTCCTTACAGGAGTGGTTCTCAAACATTTTGGTCTCAGGCCCTCTTTACATTCTTAAAAAGCATTGAAGACTTCAAAGAGCTTTGGTTTATATGGGTTATATCTATCAATATCTACTACATTAGAAATTAAAACTGAGAAATTTTAAAATATTTGTCTTTGCAGACCCTCTGAAAGGGTCTCAGAGATTCCCAGGAGTCTTCAGACCACATATTCTGAACCACTGCTTTAAAGTGATTTCTTTCACACCTTCACATATTATTTAAACGACAGAGTTGTGTTATTACCTGTAGCTATTTTCATGGATGTTTTTATTAATAAAAACTGTTGGCAAATAACAAATTAATCTTGCACAACAGAGAAATCCTAGGCATACATCAATGTGGGATATTTAATTGGCCTTCTTAAACTCTTGTATATACATATTATGAAGTAAAACTAATGGATTTCAACAGGATTTATTCCCTGACATAGATGACCAACCTCACATAGAAACATACATGATTGCTGGGTTGATATATATATAATAAGAAAGAATGCTACTCTATGTTCAGTAATAAACTGAAGCATTGTGTATTAGAGGCTAAAAGTGGTTGGGTGAGAATGCACTTAGCTCACATCAAACTAACCAGTTTTTTCAGGACAGCTGAAGGAAGTTTGAGAATGGGATCAGTTCTTGGAACACAGAAACTTGTTCAATGTGTTCCTAGTTAGCTCTACTCAATGTGTACTTAGTTAGCTCTACTCAATGTGTTCCTAGTTAGCTCTACTCAATGTGTTCTTAGTTAGCTCTACTCAATGTGTTCCTAGTAAGCTCTACTCAAACAGGATTTCCTTTTTCAAAAAATAGCAACCCTGTGGTATATTTCTCCATAATAATTCAAACTTCATTGGCTGGTTATAGAGAAGGGATTTCAACAGAGATAACTAGACTTGATGAAATCTCTCTTGCCTAACTTTTAATATTAATATACAGTAGTAAGTCAATTAAGATGTCCAACTGAAGCCAGAAAATACTAGGCTGAATTTCATCCTTGACCATGGAAACTCACTATCAATCAAATCTCTTTATGGTCATTCACCAGCATAAGAAGGAGGGAATACAAACAATTGGTAATTTAAAAAACTAAACAAAATAATTTTGGGGAGGTCTTATTATTTTGGGGCATATGGAGCAAGACAGAGCTCCTCTTGCCATCTTACCTGATTTCCAGCTCTGTCTCCCTAACTCTAACCAGAGGAAATGGCGGGGACTGACTGCGCATGAGTTTAAATATTTTCGGGAGGGCTTACTTTTGGGGGGGGGCTTATTTTAGCACATGTGCTCAAAAGCCCGATTGGGCTTATTATCAGGGGATGTCTTATTTTTGGGGAAACAGACTATATATAAAATATATAGAATATATTCTTAGAATATATATATATATATATATATATATATATATATATATATATATTCTAAACATATGTATTTTATATAGTCTTTCACTTTTAAAATTACTAATTTTTTGTTTCCCACCCTTCTTATAGCAATAGCACTTAGACTTATATACCCGCTTCACAATGCTTTACAGCCCTCTCTAAGCGGATTACAGAGTATTGCCCCCAACAGTCTGGGTTCTCATTACTGACCTCAGAAAGATGGAAGGCTGAGTCAACCTTGAGCCGGTTAGAATTGAACTGCTGAACTGCAGTCAGCTGGCAGTCAGCAGAAGTAGCCTGAAGTATTGCATTCTAACCACTGCACCACCATGCCTGTTATGCTGATTTATAACCCTAATAAAGATTTGATTGGTTGATTCACTGAGGTAAATTCACCGGGTGACTGGGCAATCACTTCTTCTACCCTATCTAACATAGTGATTGTTGTTCTAGAGAAAAATATTTGGGAAAGGAAATCTGTGTGTGCTGCTTTGATGACCTGCAGGAAAAGTGGGATATAGTCGTAGTTCTCAACTTGCAATAGTTCGTTTAGTGACTGTTCCAAGTCATAATGGCATTGAAAAAAGTGGCTTATGACCAATGGTGGGATTCAAGTAATTTAAAAACCGGTTCTCTGCCCTAATGAGTTCTTCCAACAACCAGTTTGCCAAATTGCTCAGAAAGTTAACAACCGGTTCTCCCGAAGTGGTGCGAACTGGCTGAATCCCACCACTGCTTATGACCATTTTGCATTGTTACAACCTTTGCAGCATCTCCCTGATCATGTGGCCAAAATTCAGATGCTGGGCAATCGGTTCATATTTATAACCATTGCTATGTCCCTGGGGTCATGTGATCACTTTTTTGTGACCTTCTGACAAGCAAAGCCCGTAGGGAAGCCAGATTTAGTTAACCACCATGTTTCTAATTTAGCAACTGCAATGGTTCACTTAACAACTATGGCAAGAAAGGTCGTAAAATGTGGCAGAACTCACTTAACAAATGTCTCACTTAACAACAGAAATTTGGGGTTCAATTGTGGGCTCAATTGTGGTCTTAAGTTGAGGACTACCTGTAACTTTAACACATACAGGTAGGCCTGGACCTATAACCACAATTGAGCTCAGAATTTATGTTGCTAAGTGAGAAATTTGTTAAGTGAGTTTTGTCCCATTTTATGACTTTTCTTGCCACATTTGTTGTGGCAAGAATCCCTGCGGTTGTTAAATTGGTAACACGGTTGTTAAGTGATTCTGGCTTCCCCATTGACTTTGCTTGTCAGAAGGTCGCTAAAAAAGGTGTTACCATGACCCCAGGACACTGCAACGGTCATAAATACGAACCAGTTGTCAAGCATCCAAATGTAAATGGGTCATAACTGTGAAAAACGGTCATAAGTCACTTTTTTCAGTGCCGTTGTAACTTTGAACAGGCACTAAATGAAACTGTTTCAAGTTGAGGACTACCTGTATATGGTACAAGATCCCTATTGTCTTTTGGACCAGTTTGTCCTTTCACAATTTGCCTATTTGCTGCATATGTTATAAGCCTTTGTTTCTTGTTGCCGGGTATCATATGTGTTTGAAGACCGTTTGGGTGGGGGAGGCATAACTTTAGGACAGAGGAGTTTTAAGGATGATGTCATGCAATGTCCTAAATATTTATCCTCATATTTTTAGGTCATTTTCCAAACAAGGCCATGCCTTCGGCTGGAACATTGCCCTGGGTCCAGGGAATTATCTGTAATGCCAACAATCCTTGCTTTCGTTCCCCGACACCTGGGGAGACACCCCGCATTGTTGGCAATTTTAACGAATCTATGTGAGTATTTGCTATTTATTAAACTTTGGCTTGCCGATGTGAAGAAGGCAGAACAACAGTGTCTTATCACGAGGAGAGGCTGTTCTTTGCTGTACTCAAGGGAAGCCTTTGTCCTTTAGCACAAATGAGGAGCAAAAAGGGGGAAGTTATTGGGGGTAGAGTGAATATTATAAATAAGGAAAACGTAATGCAAGCCAAATTATCTACGCTGAAAGAAAGCAAGTTACTTAGAACATCCTTTGCGTGCCTCTACTGCTGAGGGCTACCAAGAAATTTTGGAACTTATGTTATCCTTTGAATGGGGAGTGATGGCTGTTTATTGTTTGTCAGGCCTTCTAGGTAGCCCGGATCAGGAAACAGTTGATTTGATCTAGTGTTTAAGGCACCTGGCTAGAAAGTAGAAAACCATGAGTTTGAATCCCACCTTAGCTGTGAAAGCCAGTGACTTTGGGCCAGTTATTCTCTTTCAGTCCAACTCACTTCGCAGGGTGGTTGTTGTGGGGAAAACAGGAGGAAGAAGTTGTGTGGAATATGCCCGCCGCCTTGAATTCTTTGTAAAAATAATAAAGGTGGGACCCAAATTAATTAATGCTACAGAACTGCCTTTATTGAGATTGACTAGTATAATCTTGCAAGTCTGTACTGAAGTGAATTAAGAAGCTGTCTGCCTGAGTCATGTCTGAATGTTACCTCATTGTTCTAAGAAATGCTTCGGCCTCCTTGTGCTTAAGTCATGTTTCCTGTACATTTCCAACAAGGTTATCTTCCATATTCTCTAACCCATAATCCAGGTGGATATGCAGAGACCATTGCTTAATCAGAAAGACTTCAAAGAATAGTCATCCTGTAAATTCTTGCTTGTGGCTTCAGGAAGGCTATTCCCTCTACTCTACTTCATTGGTGATCCTGGAGATAAGACATGTTGCCTTTCCCCTCTTAAGAAACAGGGAATGGCTGTGTTTGCATGACAAGCTGAACCACCAACCAGCCAATCATATCTCCTCCTAGTTTGCTTTGCAAACCAAACCAAACCAATTCAATTAATAGATGTCTCCATGTGCTCAGAAACAACACTTAGAAGCAATTTATAAACAAGTGCTTATGGGAATATGATCGTGTTGACTTGGCAGAATAGCGCCCAATAATGTCAGACACAAAGTAAACGTGGATAAAGAAATACTTTAGGATCCATTTGGGGGATATTTGAAGCTGTCTCTCTCATGATGACTAATATTTTTTTCTCTTTTTGTTTCTTTGCCCTTGCCTTCATTTCTTCAGTGTTTACCGATTGTTCAATGATGCCAAACGCTTGCTATCGTTTAGCCAGGACAGCAACATCAAGGATGTACCGCAAGTGTTGACAAAAGTGCTGAAATTTGGGAAATTTGCCTCAGGTAAGTGAACCAAAAAAGGAACATGGTGCATTTTGCAGAGATTCTTGTCCATGATCTAGAATAGTGGCAGCTTTTGGCAGATGTTTGGACTTCAATTCCCAGAATTCTCCAGCTGGCATTTTTCTAAGCTGGAGAAACTTTAGAATGGAATCAGGGCTGTATTTGAACTAGGGGCTTCTATCCAAATCCCTGCAAGCCAAATTTTAAGCTGAAAAATCTTTGTTTCACTCTTGCAATAAAATCTTTTGGGGGGAGGATGCATACAAAGTTCTGGCAGGTAAATCATTTCCCACCCTTTTACTGGTACTTTACCCTTGAAACGATCTCGAACATCTAGTGCATTGTCCCCATGAAAATGAATGGAGCTTTCTTGTAATAAAATTAGGATGTCTACCATCCTAATATGAAATATGTCATTATAGCTCTTTTGCAATTTTTTTTTTTGAAATGTACTTTGCATATTCCTGCCTCTATCCCGTAATAGTTGGAGGGGTTTGAGTGGCAGTGCATACCTGTGAATATCTGTGGCTGCTTTTTCTAGTATAGGAGCAGTAGGGGGGAAAAATCCACAAAAATGAGATGGATAAGAAAGAAAACTATCTCCCTTGCCAGCTGGTGACTCATTTAATTGTATGCATTTGATCTGCAGCTCTTCCCGTCTATGCAAACATCTGGGCAGAACATTTTGCTGCTTTCATTACATCTAGTTCGTTCCTCTCTTCACCTCTCCAACCCCTCTTTTCTCTAGTGTAAGAATTCAGAAGCAGTCAGGAAATCCAGGAGTGGTAGGCCTCACTGGGAAGTGAAAGATATTTGGAAGTATGTGGAAGTATTTGGAATACTGTGCCATTTCTGGAGACCTCACTTGAAAAAAAATATATTAATAAGATCGAGCAAGTCCAGAGACGAGCAACAGAAATGGTACAAGGTCTGAGGGACAAATTTGTCAGGAGAGATTGGAGAAACTGAATAGGTACAGCCTGAAGGACAGAAGGGAAAGGGGGAACATGATTGAAACCTTTAAATATAAAAATGAATAAGGTTCTAGAAGGCAGTATTTTCAACATTAAGTGAAAATCAAGAACAAAGGGGCATAAGCTGACAGGAGGAAAGTTTAAAAGTAATGTTAAAAAATATTACTTCCTAGAAAGGGTATTGGAAGCTTGGAATCAACTGCCAGTGGAGGTAGAGGGTCAATCATCAGTAACTTGAGTTTAAACATGCTTGGGATAAACACATGCCCATCATACAACAAAATTTTTTTAAAAAATAACTCAAAGGCCACTAGGTCCTTTTCTTCTGTCAGTTTTCTTTGTTTCTATGAAACGAAAAACACTTCTAAGAATCTGCTTGTGCATTTGGGCAAATAAATCTTTTCTGTCAAAACCTAAGTTTTCCCCACTGCTTCTCATTTTTCTCCAAATTTTAAATTAAGAGTAATGTTTCTGTAGTATGATGACACAATCCTGAGGCAGCTCAAAGAAAATGTATCTGAGAAATTATAACAGAGAGCCAATGGTGCATGCATTTGTGGAGAGCTTTGGAGAGGCAAGGCCAAAAGAAAGCAAATTCTCGGGTCTCCAGTTTTCTTACAATGCCTCATTCAAACAGTGATTGGAAAGGAACAAGGCATTTTTTTCAATATGCATTGCACTTTTCTATGGACATTAAACTGGGGGGTGGATGGTTTTATTAGGAGGACTATACAATTGCCCTGAGAGAGGGGCTTCTGGAAAAAAGCACCCCTTGACACTGATTTTATTTGGCCAATATTATTCTGGCCTCATCTTAAAGCCACTTTATATTGCATATGTTGCAGCCTTGTCTATTTCGTGGCTTTCCTTTTTCTTTTGCCAAGCCCTAAGGAGAGGCTTTTGCTGACTGACTGAGTGAGAGAGGGAGGCAGTAAGTAAATCATTGTGATGGTTTTCAGAGTGGAAGAAAAAGGGACTTCAAATGCCGTTTTGTCACCTCAAGGGCTGGCACTCTACAAATGATGGGCGTGTGAGCAACACTTTGAAAGCATGAGAATGTTGTGTCTGACTAACAGGAATGGGTGTGTTTGTGTAAAAAGGGAGACTGTGTGAAAGATGCATTATAGGGCAAGGGTTGGGGGGGAGGGAGACCATATGACAATGAGCTTCTCCAATTGAACTGTCTTTCCCGGAAAGATTTCCAGATGTGGAAAGCCTTCATTGGGTTGGACAAATGGCAAAATTAAGATAATAAATAACATTGGAAAGCTGCATATTACATTTCAGTTGTCTTAGGTACTTTATAACGATAGCGTCAGTGATATTTATTTTAACCTTCTGTGCCAGGGCTCCAGGGAGAGAGGCAGAAATAAGGCTGGGAAATCATGACGTATCCCAGGCCACTTAATGGGCTTTTAGTCAAGACAAATTACGCACTTCGATTTCTCAGCACTTACTTTTAGCTGTTGCTATTCTGCTAAGAAAAGAGTTAAACGCAGTACACCTCATAAGCTCAAAGTGACTTTTTCTGACACTAATCCTGTAAAATATATGCTGGCAAGTTAATTGGAGAAATCTGTCTATCTTTAATACGGTGGAGTAATTTGTCATTTGATATGCCTATTATTTGATAGGCTTCATATTGTGGGCATGAGTTATGGTGGACAAAAGTGTGTTTGTCCTTTTAGGTTGCACTTAAATTATTTCCAGGAAGATGGGTGAGAAGCTCTTACAGCAGTGGCCAACAATTTCTGGGCTCCATCTCTGGCAAATTAAAGTGTGTGAGCGTGGGCACGCACACACATACACACAGAGTACCACTTGGCAGTAATGAAAAGTATTCTTTGGGATTAGCTAACCAATTGCTGAAGAGCACAAAGGAAGTCTTGAAAATTCTCGTGGTGTTTCTGTTTCCTTGCATGGAATGGTAAAGAATGCTAATCCTTTTACTAAGTTTGGTGGACTGTTAGTAAAGAGGTTCCCGAAAGGGAAAGACTGTCTGGGAACCCAAAAGTGCTGGAATTTCCAAGACTAGATGGAAACACGTTTTTAAGGGGAAGAAAAAAAATAGAACAAAGAACAACAGGGACTGATGGCGAAAGGGAAGGAGAACTGTCTGCTTGAAGCAAAGACAGTTGATGTGGCAATCAGAATGCAATTCCCCGATGCTTTATTTCTCAGAAAAAAAACCTCTCAATTTTTAAAGAGAGTCCTCAGACCTTTGTTGATTAACTTTTCTTGCAATAGCAGCCTGCCTCACTCCCTCCTCCTTTCACTGCCTTGCTTGCAAAGAACTTCCTGGATTTCAGTTGTACTAGGAAATTTTAGAGCAATTCCTTACCATGAAAATTATTGAAGTTTGTACGATTCTATTTTTCATATGATTATTCATCATCTTGTGCTCTGAAAGGACAGGACACAGATATGATGAAGCTTAGTCGTACCACCATGTTGCTCCCCAAGCATTTTTTTTAAAATCCACTATAAAGTTGGCTTGAATGAAATGTTTTTATAATACAGGGAATTGCATTTTGCTAACCCCTGAGTGAAATTGAGATACGATATTTCCTTTTCCTTTAGAGAAGAAATTTCCATGCCTCTTACAGCAGTATAAGGTTTTCTCCGTTGTTTCCCATTGGATAACCTTCCCAGGGACGTGGTGGCTTAATGGCTAAGATGCTAAACTTGTCAATCGAATAGTTTGGCAGTTCAGCGGTTCGAATCCCTAGTGCCGCATAACGGGATGAGCTCCCATTACTTGTCCCAGCTTCTGCCAACCTAGCAACCCGTGTTTCGAAAGCACGTAAAAAATACAAGTAGAAAAATAGGGACCACCTTTGATGGGAAGGTAACCGCGTTCTGTGCACCTTTAGTGTTTAGTCATGCCGGCCACATGACCACGGAGATGTCTTCGGACAGTGCTGGCTCTTTGGATTTGAAATGGAGATGAGCATCCCCACCCCTAGAATCGGGGATGACTAGCACATATGTGCAAAGGGAACCTTTACCTTTAACCTTCCCAAGTTTAGTAAACTCCTGATATGGCAGCTTTTTTAAATTCCCAGTCACAGGAAAATGATAGGAGTTATGCTTCTGATGCATCCATGGAGTACCAGGTTGAGGGAGGTTATTGTGAGCTTCCAATGAATGTTTCAATTCTTCATGCAATTGTTTTTTCCTTATTAAACTACTTTTTTAAACCACCACTGCCCAAGTGATTCTCAAGCCCTTAAATAAATTAACTGCAAGTTTCTTCATTTGTGGTTAATTTATGACCTTTCTCATGGTTTGGTTCAGAGTATGTGCCATTATTTTCTGCCCCAAAATATGTAATTTAAGAAATTACATATTTTATAATTTTGGATTTTTACCTGCTTGAAGTTAGAAAAGCACCACACATATTGAATATAATCAATGGAAAATCCACACATTCAGATGCTTATTTTGGAGCTGCACTTTATAAGTCTTGGTCCATGACATGAGGAACTCGGCAAGCTGTGGCTAAATCAACATACCATAGTTTATAAAAACATATGAACGAGGTCAAGTGCAGTCTAATTAGATGGATTATCTGTTTCTGCAGTGGGAAAATTTTCAAATGGCTGAAAGAACTTGCACACAGTTTTTTGGGTGGTAGGTTATAGATTGAGGATAGAATGTTTGTGGATCTTCTTGGATTAAGCATCAAGTACCTATAGCCTTTCTTGTTCCTGTTGCAAGCCATAGAGAACTGCTAATTTCAAACAGAAATTTGCATATGCCCCCTCCTAGTAATTTCATTTCTGTAGAATTCTAAAACAAGAATTTCAGAACTTTCCCCCCTTACCATTCATATGTCTTGGTATTGTTTCAGTGGGATCACTTTGTTTACTATTTCAGAACAGTTCTTGCCCCTTGGGTTTAGACATTCCTTGCAAGTGTCAGAGCCAAGTGCTTGTGAAGATGTATCGTCTATCAGCTTGTGTTTCCATTCACTAAATCCATTCCTGGCAGATAGGTATAAATTTAGGGAGATTGCAGGGTGTAACGCTACTAATTGCCTCAAATGCAGAGATTAGTAAACATGTTGATAATATAGCATTAAAAAAGTTGCCTCTGGCTCATCAGCCCATGAAGTCTACAAATTATTTTTCTTAAGTACCCCAAAGACCAAGATTTTTCAGCCTACCCTTAGAAATGGATATTTCTTACATTTGTATTTTGCTGCTTTATTTCCTGTAACCTGGGGTCAATTCATACGTTTTTTCAGTACATGGTGATTTATGATTCATTAATATAGCCATGCTGCCACAATCCGGGATTGCCAGTTACATGTTGCACTCTCAAGTAACAACAAGCCAAGTGTATCAGGATACGAGAGGCTATATAGCTTCTTCAACCAATGTAAGAACCTTGCTGTTTGCTATTAATTTGCAGAACTCTTTGAGGGCCCAGAAGAGAGCAACATTTCTTTACCTGACTGACTGACAGTGGCTAAGCTATTTTTATCACAGTTTGTCACCATGCTACAATAGCTTGCTTGCCCCATAATGCTAATCCACAATAAGAAAGGTCCTGCCTCCTGTTGAATGAGAAGCAAATAAATAGGGCACGTACTGTCTTCTAATCCTGTGTGAACGTATCATTGAAATTTGGTGGCAAACGGCCAGGTTTAGGTAAAATTAAGCTGCTTAAACTTAAACCCAAGGAAATAGCAAGTAGAAGGCTGGGCAAGAAAAATATGGGAAGTCACCATTTCTATACCATGCTTATTCAGCCCCTATACTTCCAGAATGACTCCATATATTATGCCACTAATGTTTTGCCAAAATGTTGAGCCCTTAAGGCTAATGTATTGCAGGCTGAAAGCCAGGGATTGCAACAATTTGTCTTCCGGGTAACTCCCACCTGTAAGCTTCCCCCAAAATCACAAGAAAGGACTTGCTTCTTGCGCCAGTGCTGCAGTTTCCAACAGCTGGCAAAGTTTGGGACAGGGGCAGCTTTCAGCTTTCTGAACTCTTGAACATTATTCTGCCTTGATTTAGTGAGTGCAACCAATAGAATCCCGTTGATTTGATGAGCCCAATGCAGAAGCTTCCTGGAGGGTTAATATTTACTCTGTGAGTGCCATGCTTTGCTTGCCTGACCCACAGGGCAAGGCCCTCTGCCAATGCCCTTGAGGCCTTAGCCTTGGTCTCACTCTGTTCCTGCCCTTGGCCCAGCGCCAATACAGTTGTGCTCATAAGTTTACATAACCTGGCAGAATTTACGATTTATTGGCCATTTTTCAGAGAATATGAATGATAACATGAAACCTTTTCTTTCACTCATGGTTAGTGTTTGGCTGAAGCCATTTATTATCAATCAACTGTTTTTTCTCTTTTTCAATCATGACAACAGAAACTACCCAAATGACCCTGATCACAAGTTTACATACCCCAGTTCTTAATACGGTGTATTTCCCCCTTTAACATCAATGACAACTTGAAGTTCTTTTGTGGTATGTGTGGATGAGGCTCTTTATCTTCTCAGATGGTAAAGCTGCCCATTCTTCCTGGCAAAAAGCCTCCAGGTCCTGTAAATTCTTGGGCTGTCTTGCATGAACTGCACGTTTGAGATCTCCCCAGAATGGCTCAATGATATCAAGGTCAGGAGACTGAGATGGCCACTGCAGAACCTTCACTTTATTCTGCTGTAGCCAATGAGAGGTGGACTTGGCCTTGTGTTTAGGATCATTGCCATGTTGGAATGTCCAAGTACGTCCCATGCGCAGCTTCTGGGCTGATGAATGTAAATTGTCCTCCAGTATCTTTTGATAACATACTGCATTCATTGTGCCATCAATTCTGACCAAATTTCCTGTGCCTTTGTAGCTCACACATCCCCAAAACATCAGTGATCCACCTCCATGTTTCACAGTAGGAATGGCGTACTTTTCATCATAGGCCTTGTTGACTCCTCTCCAAATGTAACGTTTATGGTTGTGGCCTAAAATTTGAATTTTGGTCTCATCACTCCAAATGACTTTGTGCCAGAAGGTTTGAAGCTTGTTTTTGTGCTGTTTGGCGTATTGTAAGCGGGATACTTTGTGGCATTTGCGTAGTAATGGCTTTCTTCTGGCGACTCAACCATGGAGCCCATCTTTCTTCAAGTGCCTCCCTATTGTGCATCTTGCAACAGCCACACCACATGTTTTCAGCGAGTCCTGTATTTCACCTGAGGTTATTTGTGGGTTTTTCTTTGCATCCCAAACAATTTTCCTGGCAGTTGTGGCTGAAAGTTTAGTTGGTCTACCTGACAGTGGTTTGGTTTCAACAGAACCCCTCATTTTCCACTTCTTGATTAGAGTTTGAACACTGCTGATTGGCATTCTCAATTCCTTTCCTGTTTTATACAGTTCAGCTACCTTTTCCCGCAGATCCTTTGACAGTTCTTGTGCTTTCTGCATGACTCAGAATCCAGAAATGTCAGGGCAGCACTGGATGAAAGATGCAAAGGTCTGTCAGGAGGCCAGAAACTCATTGACCTTTTATACACACACATTAATTACATGCAAACAGATCACAGGTGAGGATGGTTACCTTTAATAGCCATTCACACCCCTTTGTGTCAACCTGTGTGCATCTTATCAGGCCACAATCACCAGGGTATGTAAACTTTTGATCATGGTCATTTGGGTAGTTTCTGTTGTCATTATGAGTGAAAAAGAGTAAACACCGTTGATTGATAATAAATGGCTTCAGCCAAACACTAACCATGGGTGAAAGAAAGGTTTTCGTGTTATCATTCATATTCTCTGAAAAATGGCCAGGAAATAATAAATTCTGCCAGCGTATGTAAACTTATGAGCACAACTGTAGTTGTTGATTTTGGATACTTTGGAATGCTGAATGGGCTCCAGCTCTGGATTTGAATATGGGTGGCCATGACTGCTATCTGGCTTTACAGTAGCTGCCAGACTAAATAGGGTCTTTGAGTGACTGTGATCAGATTTCTTGAAGTTGGTTTTGAAATCAAATGTGTATATTCAATTAATATTACAGTACAGGTAGTCCTCGATTTACAACAGATTATTTAGTGACTATTCGAAGTTACAAGAGAACTTTAAAAAGTGACTTATGACCGGTTTTCACATTTATGATTATTGCAGCATCCCCCATCAAAATTCAGACACTTGGCAACTGGCTGATATTTACGATGGTTGCAGTGTCCTGGGGTCACATGATCATCTTCAAGTCAATGGAGAAGCCGGATTTACTTAACAAAATTTTACTAACAACTGCAATGATTCACTTAACAACTGTGGCCAGAAAATGGATGTAAAATGGGGCAAAATTCACTTAGCTGTCTCGCTTAGCAACAGAAATGTTGGGCTCAATGGTGGCCTCCAGGACTACCTGTACATCAGCAAATTCTCTGATATAAGTGGAACCCAACAAAATGTCAACCTGAACACTGTGTGAATTGGTAATGCGTATTTACCAAATATGTATAGTGATGTTCAGCCGTGCAAGAATGGGAAAGGTGTCAGTGGTTATTTTAGTACATCTTAGGGCACCTGGCCGGGGAACTCTGCCATGATTAGATAAAAGCTGTTCTATATATTAGCTCACATTGGAGGCATTCCCAGCTAGTGAGAACGCCTGGATGTTCTTGTAAAAGCTTAGGAGCTCCTGGAATCCTACTTGGTTATTGGATAGGTTAGTGACAAGAAATACCAAGGCTGTAGTCTTGAGCAATAGGTTGAAAATATCTTGCAAGAAAGCAGCGGAGATGGAGAAATTTCTTGACAGAACAATTAATCAGCAGAATGACTTGCCTCCAGAAGTTGTGGGTGTTCCAACACTGGAGGCTTTTAAGAAGAGATTGGACAACCGTTTGTCTGAAATGGTATAAGGCAGTGATGGCTAACCTTTTCTGGCCTGAGTGCCCAAAGTGTGCACGAACCCCCAAAATGTAATGCAAGTGCCCCCTGCGCATGCACCCGCCCCCCATGCATGCACAGCAGAGACCCAATGACCAGCTGGCCAGGGGGAGGCAGCGGAGCTGAACTGGGGCAACGGCTCACAGAGAGGGTGCTGCATGCCACCTGTGGCACGCATGCCATAGGTTTGCTATCACGGGTATAGGGTTTCCTGCCTGAGCAGGGGGTTTCAGTAGATGATCTCTAAGGTCCCTTCTAACTTTGTTATTTTGTTAGTCTGATTATAGTTTTAAAGAATACTGTAAAATAGGGTGATTTCTCTGTCTGTATATATCTCTTGCCACATTATCATCTCTATAATTAAAATTAAATTGGGTTTGCGATGCTAAAATTTCAGTTCTGGAAAAACAAAAAAGTGGATTGAATGGTACGTAGCCAAAGATATTTCCTTCAGTTTGTACTTAAGAGTCATCATTTCTATTTCCCCCAACATCTGTCCTGGCTGACCTTGGAGATTTCAAGTCAGGTATCTCTTATCAGAACTTGCACAATCACTGAGGCAGCTATTTCTTTCTTTTATGAAGATGTGGGCAATGCATTTCTCACCAGTGATAAACCTTTATCTTCACCATATATAGGTGAATCCCTCAGTTTATTTATGGAGATCTAGAATTTAAGATAAATATTTGATTAGCATGCACAGCATAAAAAGAATAAGACACTCAGATTTATGAGGTAATTTCTACCTTGCATATTTTTTTATTATTTTATTGGCATGAATGCATGCTGGCGTGTTTCACTGCATCCAGTTTCGTTCTTGAGATAATCCCAAAAAGTTAGAATTCCAAATATATTAGAATGCATCTCCTACCAGCCTGCAGCGAATAAAGAAGATGACCTTGATGGAAACATGCAGATTTTTTTATTTTACTGCAAGCAACTCTTTATTAGAAATGACATAGTTCCATTCTTATGGTGGAAGCACTCAGAGTAAAATGCACATAGAAGGAGCTCTGTCCCCCTCCCCTTCTCTGCCTGGGGCAGAACTACTCCTACAGCCCATCTCCATCCAAGTCATCTTCCTTACCACTATAGAACCATTCTGTCAAAACTCATAACTTGGTCTGAATGACTAAGAGTGCTTAATTGGAGACTGGGTCTGTTCTGACAGGTTACTGCCCCCTCCTCAAAACTGTGTCAGGAAATATTGGTGCTCCTGACAATACTATGGGAGGAAGGGAGAGGGGGGAGTGGGGAGGGAGGGAGGGATGGAGAGAGAGAGAGAGAGAGAGAGAGAGAGAGAGAGAGAGAGAGAAAACGAGCTCCCACCCATTCATTTTCTTTCCACTTTTAGCCAAGCTTGCTCCTCCTTGCATTTAAAATGGGAACTACCACAAAGGCTGGTGGAAATGTTTCTGTGTCAGGCCCCTGTAATTTGTCTGAGCTAAGCTGATTCTGTCTTGGTTGTCTAAACGCACTGTCAGCAAAACTTTTGTTTTGTTCACTATCAAGGATGATTTTTTTTAAAAAAAATGCAGTACGTTTTATGATCGAGTTGTAGCTTTTCTAGAGAAAAAAAAACCATTGAGAAGATCAGCAGCACCTTAAGAAGAGTGTATGCATGCAAGAAAGCCAGTTTTTAATTATATTGGCCACAAATCCATATACAGAAACTGAAACAGGGCATGCTATTCATGCTATATAGGGTAAAAGATGGAGAACAACATTATGGAATATATGGGGAAGGTGGAGAATCAGAATGTTGATCTTTGCCATCAGTTTAGCAATGCCTCTGCAGGCTAACGATGAGAAAAACCACAGTGGCCAGCAAATATCAGAGGAGTTTTAAACTGCTTGGTGGCTTCTATCATGACAATCAGTTTGTAGGCTAATAGTTTCAAGACTTAATAAAGCACCACAATGTTCATTAATTAGGGAGAAAAGCTACCACACAGTCATGTTATCATGTTTGATCAATTCTATTCCCTTTTAGAGAAAGAATAAAGCCAAGAGCAGGAAAAAAATGCTTCTGATCCTTCCAAAATAAAGATTTTTGGAACTTCAGGTTGCATAATCTCCAGTCTATCTGGCCACGTCATCTATTTATCTATATATGAAGGTTATTATATCAAGAGAGCACCAAACCAGGGGGAGGGGAGGGGTAAAATGTTAACCTCCAATGAAGACTTTGAATGCATTTGTTTATTTGATTTATATCTCACATTGTCTTCAGGTGATGTATGTAGTGATTCCTTCTCCTGTTTCTCCCTGCAGCAACTTTGCAAATTGGTTAGAACAGGGGTCCCCAACCCCGGAGTCTGTGGCCAACAACAGGGCTGTAGCCTGTTCAAAACTGGGCTGCGGGAGAGATGGGCAAGCACATGTGTGTGAAGTTCACTCGTGTGTGCTTGCACGCACACACACGAACCTCGGTTCACACGAATGGAGCTTAGTACGCAAGAGTGTCTCCACTTGCACAAGTGGACCTTTGTGCGTGAGCACAAGCGACCTCCGCTTGTGTGCGAAGCTCCGTTCATGCAAGCAGAAGGTGTGTGTGTGCCCACCGCTCTCAGAAATGGAGCTATGTGTGTGCATGTGCCTGCCACTCCCATGACACACACACATATTCCCAGGCACCTAGAAGCCAAAAGATGGCAAATTTACATGGCAAATTTCAAGTTTGTAGGCTTTACGGTTCTGAAGATTTTGTGATGATGCGTAAGTGGTATTTCACTTATATATATATAGATAATATATATATAATCATTTATATATATATAAATATATATATATTTCTTTTCTTTTCGTAGGCCTTTATGTGTTTTTTATGTGGAGGATACATGGGATGAGGGTGTGGCTAACTGATGAGGACTAATAAGTCCGAAATAGATCTATCTTAGTCTCCTTAGTCTCCCAATGGGCAGCAGGGTGCTTGCTGGCTGCCAGAAAAAAAGCCTAGAAACTAGTGGATTGTGATTTCACTGAACTAGGGCTGCATAAATATCTTGGTTTGCGTAGGAAGAACCTGGCTAAAGATATATATATATATATATATATATATATATATATATATATATATATATATATATATATAGTGTATGTGTGTGTGTGTGTGTACTTGAGAAGACATATATATATGTCTATAAATATATATATTTATATATAAACTTGAGAAGACATATATATATATACACATATGTATTTGTATATATTTGTATATATATATATACACACACACACACAAATATATATACACATACATATATATATACACGTGTGTGTGTGTGTGTGTGTGTTTTAAAGAGAAGATAAAAACTAACAAAGATTAATAAAGAATAAAGAAAAGGAAAAGGAAAAAAGGGCAGAAAGAAAAGAAAAGAAAAAAGAAGAAACTTTCAGTTTCCCTTACAGCAAATACAAGTATAATTATCAAGGAGTCTCTTACTCTATTGTTATAAAAAGAACCCACACTTCTTTATATTTTTTTTCTGATCATCCAAACCACAAGTTCTAAGTGCATTTCCACCCCTCTATTTCATGCAAAAGTTAAGGGGTTCCTAGTCACCCATAAATGTGTTTTCTTGTCTTTTCTTTAATTAAGATAGTCAATTTAGCCATCTCTTCAAATTCCATCACCTTCACCAACCATTCCTCTGTTGTGGGTAGTGTTGAGCCTTTTCACTTTTTGAGCATACAATAATATCGCTGCAGTTGTCATATATAAAAACAAAAGTCCACGTCTCATATTTTCTAACTTTTTTTAATTGCCATACAGATTTTAAAAAAAACATTCTCTTTTTCACCTACAGTTCTGGAAACTTTGCAACTAACTGTAGGGTCAGAATCAAAGCACCATGTCATTAAAAACAGAAATAATTAATCCACCTTTTGTTGTGGCAAAAAGATCTCTATTTAAAGTGGCCTTTTGTGGCTTGCTGAAAGGTCATAAATAAACATTGTCCGTGCTGGGAATCTGTTTATCTTGTTTCCTGTCAAAACACTTAATAGCCTGGGCTTACTCTATGCATGGAGGCATCATTAATCCCAAGCTGAATTTTGATCTTCTATCCAATAAGTCCTACATGACCGTAACCCTTCCTGGTTCCTCACATAATTAGCTTTTTCTGCAACTCAGTAGCCTAACTAGTTCTGCCATAATCCCTCTATACTGTTGGCTGACTAGCTTTCCTTCTGTATTTTTCCATGTTTATTTAAAATTAGGCCAAAGGCTGAGTGAGTTCAGCATTCTTTATTATAGATATACATTATGGTAGCAAAACAGTTGCATTCAGAAAGTGTGCGTGTTAACTAGGAATAGTGTTGATCTAGTAGCCCTTTTCCTCTGTTCTTCCCTAGCAACATACTGTTGATGGATGAGTTGACTCATATCCTTTCTTAATTTTTTTTAACTTCTGCTACAGAACCAAGGTTGTCGCTCGCTTTAGTCACTATTTCCTAGTTGGACGTACTGTGCTAAATTATTATTTAAACATGGATTTCTGAATGAGCAGTGATTTGGGGTATTTACCACCTCCTAAACAATAAGCCATGTTTATAAATTACATGTTTGGGTTCAGATAAGACATGTAAACCCATAAGCAGGGGTGAAATTCAGCCGGCTCTATCCGGCACAGGCAAACCGGTAGTGGTGGCTACGGGAGGCTCCACCCACCCACGCCATGACGTCGCTTTTTTGTGATGATTTTAAGCCTCTGCGCAGGTAAGTGAATTTCACCCCTGCTCATAAGCAACATAAAAGGAGCCCTGGTGGCGCAGTGATTAGAATGCAGTATTATAGGCTAACTTTGCCCATATGTTCAATCCTGATGGGGCTTGAGGTTGACGCATCCTTCTGAGGTCAGTAAAATGAGGACCCAGATTGTTAAGGGCAATATACTGACATTTTAAACCACCCAGAGAGTGCTGTGATCTATTGTACGACTTAGATCAATATATATTGACCTAGATCCAACTTTTCCTTTCCATGGTCATGACCACAGCCACCCCTCTCCTTTCTCTCTAGTCTCATCTGCAATGCTGCTTAGCCTATATCATATAGTTAGCTTTGTCTTTTCAATTCAGTTTTAGTATGAAGTTATCCATTGTCTCATTCTTTGATCCTCATTGCAAGGTGTTTACCTCAAATGGCTTCTGCTTTTTAATATGAATTTGCTGCAGGCACGCACATTTCGAAATTCATGGTTAGGCAAATGGGATGTAGCCTTACTTTTATGGAGCAAAAGAAAGCAAAATAATGGAGCCAACAAGCAACACAACTTCACACTAAAGGAGGGAAAGACGATCAACCTCTACGTGCTAAAATCTGAAATAGTGCTCCTGTGATTTTCTATAAGTGTTATGGAAGGTTGGATGTCCTCCAGGAGGCAGATCTAAATACTCCTTTCCTTAGCTATATAGATTAATTTCTAATGACTAAACTTGCTCATAATTGAAAAATAAATCAATATTTTAAAACTATTTATATACTATTTCAAGCTTTGCTAAATATGTATATCAGAATCAGGAATCGGATTATAAGAAACAGGATGCTAGAGTGGAGCACACTTTGATCTCAATTGTTTTGGGGAATACAGTGACATTATATTGTAGAAAAAGACATTTCTGATTTTGCCAGTCATAGGGGTTCTCTGTGATTTCTTCTCCATAGAAAAGATATATCATTCCTGTTTGGTGTTTGTTTCCTTCTTGTAAAATGCAGCCCTTCTGGCCTTCCACCTTAGACTATAAGCCTGCCATAATTTACAGTAGCAGAACTGATGTATATACGGTATGGTCTACCCAAGAGCTATGAACAGTGAACATTAAACAGTGACGCTTGCAACCTATTGTGTTTATGATGCTATCAGTTATATCTGTGGCTTTAAATTCCATTTCTGGATCAGAGGGCACGCAGGGTGGGAGTGAGGCTTTGTGTTGAATATATATATATGGGCAGAAGATTTATCAAGTCACAAGTCTGAAAATGATAAGCTTTCCCTAGGGCTAAGTCAATTCGGAGTTTCTCTTCTAAGACATAGCAAGAAAAATCTGTAATAATCCTAGCTAGATGTTCTCCATTTTCTCCTAGGTAGAGAATGACTGTCTACCATTGTCTATATTTTGGTAATAGGTCGGATTGATTACATGGGGCTATTTCCAACCAAAATTCACAATGGGATGCTTACCTTTCAAATCCTGCCAGATTTATAACACAAGGCTTCTGGGAGAATGTTTGTGTCTCCATCAACCTAATTTAGCTTGAGATCTTCTTTAAAGCTAATCTTCTAAGTGTGTTCAACATCTGAGATAAGGCAGGCAGTATCCAGAATCTGTGTTTTCTATGGTGGTGCCTCATTTTTAAAATAATTATCTCCCTGGGACGGTGGTGAAATTCAATTTTTTTAGCACCGGTTCTGTGGGCATGGCTTGGTGGGCATGGTGTGGCTTGGTGGGCATGGCTTGGTAGGCGTGGCTTGGTGGGTGTGGCAGGGGAAGGATACTGAAAAATCCCCATTCCCTCCCCACTCTAGGGGAAGTGCAAAATCTCCATTCCCACCCCACTCTGGGACCAGCCAGAGGTAGTATTTGCCGGTTCTCCAAACTACTCAAAATTTCCGCTACCGGTTCTCCAGAACCTGTCAGAACCTGCTGGATTTCACCCCTGCCCTGAGATAAATGCTATTAGCTAAGACGACTTTGTGTGTTTTTATTTTAATGAATGTTTAGGTATGGCTTGTCTGTGTTTTCCTTTCATTTTGGAAGCTTTGTTAAATATGTATATCAGAATCAGGAATCTATTTATAAGAAATAGGATGCTAGAATGGAGCACACGTTGATCTCCATTGTTTTGGGGAACACAATTTGTATCAAACTGTATGGCAGCTGCCTCCAGCCATGCAAGATTTTTGCAGATTTATCCCTAATATATTATGGTGGAGTAGAGGATCCACCATTTTCATCAAAATGATAAGCTCCATGTTTTTTGTTGTATACAAGAACAATACATCCATGATATCAAAAAAAATGGAGCTTGCATTGCATGGGTGTAATTTCCCTCTCCCTTGTCCCTTCCTGCATGGATGTCATTAGAATGGAAAATTTTTAAAAGTTTTTTTTCCCCCTTCTATCAGCTTTCTTGTGATCCGGAGAGGAAGTTGTTTTTTCCACTGATAGCAGAGAAGCTTGCAGTGGGGTGTTTACATAACAGTCTCCTGAATAGTATCGGCAAGGGAACTAACCCATTACATCTTGTTTCTAGTGGCGCAATGATGCTTCAGGACTAAAATCAAACTTATTTTATTTATTTTTTCAAAAAAGTTTTTTATTTTTATTTTTAAACAAACGGTACTTCATTATTCAATCAGTGTGTCATCTGAGTACAAAATTTTGTGTCATCATATTCAAGATTTGCCACCGTTATCTTGATACATATGCATCTCTGGTTTTACATTTTAATTTAATTTATTACAACATGTTCTTTCCAAATTTCTTAATTTTTTTTCTACTTATTGTCTATATTCAATCTCTAGCCATTGGTAAAATTGCCCCCATATATTGTAACATTCTGATTCTTCTTTTCCTTTAATTGCCATTGTCAATCTATTCATTTCTGCACATTCTAATATTTTCTTAATTACCTCACCCTTTGTAGGAATTTTTTCCGCTTTCCAATTTTGTGCAAATACAATTCTCGCTGCAGTTATTACATGTATGATCAAATATACATTTTCTTTATAAATTTCTCCGGTAAGATACCCAACAGGAGCAGCTCTGACTTTAAATCAATATGTTGCTGTGCAGGCGTGGGTTCTACTTACCTTTACTACCGGTTTGCAGCGGGGTCAGGCGTGCGCGTTTGTTTCGCTCGCACAGAAGCTTCTGCACATGTGCAGAAGCATTTTGATGACATCAGGGTCGGTGGGCAGAGCCTCCCGCCGGTTTTACTACTGGTTCTATAGAACAGGTGCAAACCGGGGGCAACCCACCACTATTGCTGTGTCATTTTGTCTATGTTCAAATTCTTGCCCAATAATGTCTCGCTTCTGTCCACCACATATGATAGTACCATCCCGGTGTCTGATGGCATTTCCAACATTTAGTTGATTTATCTTTAAACATTTTTGCCAATTTTTCTGGTGACATGTGCCATCTAAATCAAACTTATTTTAGAGATCCATAATTGGATTATCCCTCCCACCAAAGTTGTGGGAAAGAGACAGTCCCCGGCTACTGAGCCTGTGGGGATAATAGGAATTGAAGCTCCAAACATTTGGAGGGTAACAAGTTGCCTCTCTATTCTTTGCTGTGACACCACAATATTTCTTTTCAACTTTCTTCCCAAATGTCGTCTTTTCCCCTCCTCTTCTTTTTTTCTCTAATCGAATTGACTCGAGACTATGACAAATATCTCTAAAAGGGTTTTCAACCTCAAGTAACCTCTCACTGGCTTTAGCCAAGCCTTTGTCTCAAACCATCTGCTGGTGGTGATTATTTTGCTTATAAGAAACAAAAAAAAAAAAAGCGACAAGGAACTAACTGGGCAAGAGAGCATTGACCGACAGTAACCCCGGAAAGTTCATGCTTGAGCCGAAGACTAGAAAGTGCTGGGGTTTTTTTTTCTTCACCTCATAATCTTCTACCCGGATTGGTGTGTCTGCCAAATTGGGTCTGACTAAGACAGGAATAGTTTGGAATAGCATAAAAGGAGAGAGGAGAATCCATTTTTCTTAGCCTGTGGAACTTTTGCCTTCTTTCCACTCCTCCTCCAGAGACACTTCTTGTCCCATTCCTCCTCTGCAGGTCCTGGGATTCTCATTCCAGGCACTCTTGAGCATTTATATATTTATAAACCCTTTGAGCAGATTTTTTTCTTTTTAAAAAGCCAGCTAGTCTTCTTGAAGATCCAACACGCTTTTTCCACCTCTGTGACCCAATGCACACTGCTAAGGTACCTTCTCCAGTGTGGTGCTCTTCAAAAATGCTGGGATTGCAATTCTTACAATTCCTACTCAGCATAATTATGGATTTTTCCATAGCGAAAACAGCAAACCAAAACAGAACACAAATAAACCATTCAAAGAGGGCCGGGTGGTTTTTCAAGGACAGGCTTAACCCTTTTGAGATACACAGATCTTCTTCTCATACATTGAAGGAAAGGAGAGCGTATGTACTTTCTTAATTATCTGTAATTCTGAAAATGTTTTAATTGTTTTTCTGGCAGATGACATTTCCCCAAAGGTAGCTTGTATGTTGTTACCAACCAGCCTAAGTGGCTAAAAAGTTGGGAAAGAGGTTTATAAAACCCATTAATTACACTCTGATTCTTTTGAATTTTATACCTATCATGCCTTAATTAACTTTCTAAAAACAGTTATCAGGCAGGCCATTACAAAAGGTAAGAGCCCGCCAGCTGAACTGGCAGCTTAAATAAAGCCACAGTACTGAGCTAGAGATTAGACTGTCTTCCTTAGCCAGAAATACAGTTAGAAGTAGAGATAATAGAGTGATTCAGGCCAGAGGCAATGGAAGAACCTTGATTTAAGAGAGGGGGAGAAAACTTGTTTCACAGAGCTTTCTGAATCCATCCCAAAAGTTAAGTGGCCCAAGCCAATCCTTAATGTAAGTCAAGACTATACCTATTTTTCTTCTCCCTGCCCTTTAGCATTATAGGTATTCCTTAACTTACAACCGCATTTGGAATCGGAATTTCCATCACCAACCGATGCCGTTAGCATGACCTAATCACTTAGCGAAGGCAATCCCCGCAGTCTGGGTTGCCATTATTAACTTAATGCCAAAGCTGTTAGCTGAGGCAACTTTCTGCCAGCTTCCCATAACCAAAGTTAGTGAGGATACTGGCAGGACATTGTACCAGGCTAGCAGGTAGGTAACTGTCTACTGCCAGGTGGGGCAGGGAGTGAGAGGGTGTGCAGAGGTTCAGGTGAGGGTGCAGGAGAGACATGCAGGTCAGGAAGGGTGCACAAAAGGTGCTGCTCAGGTCGGGGTGCAGTGTGGATTGAGGAGAGTGCATGGGAGTGTGTGAATAGTCAGTGTAGCATGATCATATAGTGGCTGGACAAGTGTGTGGGAGGAAGAAACTCAACCCAATGACTTGCCAGCTTCCCCATTGACTTTCTGGAAAAGCCAGCAGGAACATGTGATTGTGGGGTATTTCTCAACTGGTCATAGATGGGAGCAGATTGCCAAATGCCCAGATCACGATCATGTGACTACAGGGGCATCAGGGGCATTCCAAGGACAAGGCATAACCACCATTCATTCAGTACTCTCATAACTTCAATTGCTGAACAAATGGTCATAAATCGAGGACTACTTGTACAGTGTATTTGATATCTCCTCATGTTGAACTGGCTGCACTACGTGAGAACTTATAGCGGTACCCGACATGGATAGATGGAAACAAAAATGTCTCTTTCCTTTCTGTATACATTACAGAAGCATTTTGGGTTTCATCACCCAAACCACTGAGCATAATATTGATTTTCTTCCCTATTTTTTCCCCTTTCCTTCCTTGCCACAGAATAATAGACTCTGGGATTGCTCAAGTTGAGTATATCGCTGTTAACCTATATTAATATAGACATCTTTTAAAAATGACTGTTGACATCATTTTAAAAATTCGTTGTTTTATTTTCTTCATACTTGCCCGGCAGGTGTCAAAGTTCAGGATTTTCTGGTTGTCAATGAGACATTCTCTGAATTTCTCCACCACAATGCTTCCCTATCGCAGCCTGATATAGATGAAATTCTGAATGCTGAGGTCAATCTTCAACAGGTAAGAAATATCTATCCTTAGACTGTATGTTCCATTATCACATCCAACCCACCCAATTATAGGAAATTAAATAACAATCTCTAGAGGGTCCGAGGGTTGGGTAAGGCAGGTATGATATAATTTTAGTATTATGAACTGTGATGAAGAAGCAGAAAAGCTGATTTCCCCATGGCGTAACATCTGGTCAATATTTCTAGATCATTACATCTGGTTACCGGATAAGTGTGGAAGACTGGTGCAATTCCACCAAGCTGCCAGAACTGGTTGCTATCAACAATGGCAGTCGGGCCTTAATATGCTCTATGCCGAAGGAACAACTTGCTTCTCTAGAAAGAGCGTTTCAGGATAACATGGACTTCATAAAGCCATTTATGGTAAGTATGATGCTTTCAACATTGCTGGGGGTACAATCTCTTTTTTTTAACACTGCAAGGTTATGGGGGAATGCTACATCTAATTCACATATAATGCATTTCTTCATTACTTCTTGTCTCATAGATTTAGTTGCTTGATGCCCTTTGTTTTGTAATTCTGTTGCTCTGCAATCTAACCTGGCCAGGTGAAACTTTTTTTGTTTACTTACTCGTTGATCTGTTTTTCTTTCTCCTCTCAGGCTTCTCCCTCCAGCTTTTTCCTCTGGTTCTTCCTTGCCTGCACCACATTTTCCCCAAGTTCCAAGCCCTTTTCTGCAAGCTTCTTGGCACCACTTTATCATGCAGTTTTCTCAGGCTCCAGGGTGATCAGTGATGGGTCACCTGTGCTTTCGCCTATCCTTTTCTAAGCTTCCATATCTGTTTGGTTGCCCTTTTCTCTTTGTGGCTCAGATAGTTTAGTCCATGGCACCCAGAGAGCCTGGTTGGATTTTATATTGCCCTTGGCTATGATGTTGATTTGGGGGGGTGGGGTGTTCAGTGGTTAGGGCACGCCAGTTGCTCTCTCTCTCAGCCCTAGGAAGAAGGAAATGGCAAACCACTTACAAAATATTATTAAGAAACTCAGAAACTTGTCCAGGCAGGTGGTAGAAATCAACATTGACTTGAAGGCACACAAAAAGGCAGTCTTTGAACCTTCTTATTGGCATTTAGCCCTGAAGAATGCTATATCTCGTTCAAGACTTCATGGTTGAACAAGCTTAGCTCAAGAAGGTACGTGGGTCCAACCACTATTCTCCAAATCCATCTGTCTGTTGCAGCAAGACTGTTCAGCCAGTCATAAAGTCTTCATAAGCATCACTGTACCAAAGTTCTGTTTCCAATACGATGTAAAGTTGAGGCCCATTTCAGAGCATCCTTTTTTGTTCTCTCATCAAAGCTCATGCTGTATCTCCACCAGCAAGGCTTCATCAGTTAATAACAGCCAATGTCATCATTCTAGAAGAATATGATGCAATAGCTTCAGAAATGAGAAATGGCTTAATATGCAGTTATCTCGATTAACGTCCTAAGGCAGCGATGGCGAACCTTTTCGGCACCGAGTGCCCAAAGCGGAACACGTGTGCATGTGCACACGCCAGCCAGAGCACCGGAAACCCACGCACTGGCCAGCTGGTCTTTGGGTTTCCAGCATGAGCATGCGCACCAGCCAGCTGGTCTTCGCGCATGCCGGAGCACCGGAAACCCAAAGACTAGCTAGCCAGCATGCACGTGCCTGTTTTTGGCCATTTTTCGGGAGGTTTTCAGGCCGTTGTTCGGCTGTTTCTGGGCTGTTTTCAGGCCGGTTTTCGGCCCGGTTTCAGGCCGGTTTTTAGTACTCCAGTACCTGCGAAGACCAGCTGCACACTGGAAACCAGAAGAGCAGCTGGCGATGGCGTGTGTGCCCACAGTAAGGGCTCTGTGTGCCACCTCTGGCATGCGTGCCATAGGTTCGCCATCACGGTTCTAGGGATTAATATCCACAGACAATAAAGACTCTCAATTTAATTTGGAGTTTTGTCTCTTTTGTTTTGTTGGAGTAAGAGAATTAAAAAAAGACATGGCCTCTGTCTCTAACCCATCTGTCCCCAGCGTGACATCCTTCAAATGTGTTAGATAATAGTTCCTAGCACAGCTAGTGGGCTCCTGGCTGGACAAAGCTGCTTTGCTATAAAAGGGAAGGGAGGAAGAGAGATGTTTAAACCAGGGAGAACAATTTTACAGTCAGTTGTATGGTTTTTTGTCGGTGTTTGAGGCTGCTTTTCATTAGTAATATTTCATGAAACCCAATATGAATAAGGCATGGTAGAAAATTCTTCTCAGTAATAGTTTGCGTCATTTCCTAACCTTGCTTTGTTAACATAGTAGTAAGGATATAGAAACTATATTAATTCCACATTATTTTCCTTGTTCTTATACTGTGTTAGTATGCTTATTTATTTTCTGCTTTTCAGGCAGTGCTACTTCTCAAAATGTCTTCAGAGAATTAAAATTCATCATGTATTATTGGCACACAACAGCCACAGATTGGCCCAAAAAGCCACAGCTGACTTTTTGATGAAGTTTTCCTCACTGAAACTAAGCCAATATCTATGGCTTAGTGGTTTGACTCAGAAAAACACTGGATTGGTATTTCAGCTCCCAATCTTAATCATTCTATATTCCATTTGCTGCCGCCTCCCTTTCATCTATGACTCTGTTTCTCATAAAATTGTGGCTTCACCTTTTGTTGGAAAACAGAGGCCAGAGGCCAGAGCCCTTTCCAACTGGGAAAGGGGCAGTTGCTGATCTCTGATGTAAAGCTCTTCAAAAAATAATGTACGCCATTGTTCATTTGTCCCCTCATATGTAGACATGGCTCATTTTAATGCAGAAATCAAGTTACAGGGGATATAAAGTCTGCCACCCCTAAATAATTACCGTATTATTCTATCTGCTGTAGAGGTTCGCAGTTATTGAGTATAAAGAATCATAGCCAATTAGAAATGTTTCTGGAAACTGCATGAAGACGGTTATCCTTTCTTGAAGCAAATAGATTTGAGTCTTTATTATGCTTGGCAACAGAAAGATAGGACCACCATCAGAGCTAAGCTATCCTGTGGGTTAGTGTGAGATAATTTTCCATAGCAATAGTCATGCCATGTGAGATGTCCAGAGATATAAATATGAGGATGATCAGAACCACACAAAGAAAAAGAAGCAGCCCAATGGGATTCCAGTGGTATCCTTTTTGAGAGATAGGTGTTGGTTCAGATTTGGATTTATTTTTCCCCTAACTGGGCCTGTTGATTCAATACATCCATATTCATTTTTCTTTCAATGTAATGGTCAAGCTGATCCCTTCTCCTTCTAGGTTGCAGTAACTTTCAGTTAATTGTAAACTTCTATTTGTCCTTCCAGAAAGGGATCAACTTCAATTCAACCCTGGAGGACGTTAAGGGAACTTTGGAGACACTGACGCAGAGCCTGGGGAACCTTCTTAAAGAGGTAGGGTGTGTCTTCCACCTCTTTGTCTCAGGCCACTTATTCAAGTCATGATGTCAATCATGAATAGCCAATGAGTTGTGATCGTGGGCACGTTGGTGTTCATAGAATAGCAAGAGTGGGGGATAAGTGACAAAGTTTCATTGTGATGGAAATGTTACCCCTTATGTACAGTGCAGTGCAAACACTTAAGAACTACACTTGTTTGTGACCTCATAATGCACACTTTGGCACATTGGCTAAGGAGGATGTCTGTGTTTAGGTACCTTATATACAGTAGCTATTAGATGCATTCACCTATCAAGAACCATATGGATGGGCTGTTGGGCCCCCATTTGCCATTCTCCTACTAGTTTGTGGCATGCTAAGAACAGGATCTTGAAATTTTTTCATTTACTTTTAGCAAGCCTCAGTTTCTTGATGCACCTAAACTGGGGTTCATACAGCCAGTTGAATCAATCACTTTGTCCGTTTAACATATCTGTTTCAAATTTTGCTTAGTTCCAATAATGAAAGAAACTACCATTTTTGATTCAGATGAAACAAGAAGTCTTAGTCAAACGAGTTATCATCTTGACTTCATAGGAAGTGGAAAAAGAAAAGGAAGCAAGCAGACCTAACTTTATCTACAACCGGGCTGTATCAGAATAACCACAGAATAACCACAGTTTATTCTTAATGTACAAACAATTATATTCCCTCTATACAAAAGCTTTTGCTAGTAATAGACATTAATAGCATATAAGGATGTAATATATTAATCCAAAGAGTTGGAAGTACTGAAGGACCGGGTTAGGGATACATCATTGTGGGGGGAAAAACCTGTGTAACACTTGATACCAACTTATTGGGATATAATGATAATCATACTAGTGTAGAGTCACCACTTCCTTTTGTTTGTATGCCAAGGACCAGGCAGAAATTACCCATGTGATCTAGCCAATGTGGCCAAGTCAAACTGGGAAGCCAATTTGGGGTAATTTTTTCTATTTTTCCCTCTGTCTTTGCCAAGTGGAACATTCCAGGAACATGAATATCAGGAATTCATTATAATAATCAATAGGGATGAATTACTTTGGCAGTTTTTGGGGTGCAGTATGGGGAGAGGATTATATTAAGTCCAATCATACAATATGCTTATTAGGCTATCTTAAGTTTATAAAAATGTTATACAATTCTGGTTGAGCTAATATAGGCATTGCCTCAAATGGATTTTGGATATTTTCTCTTTGACCAAAATGGCTGGATCCTGGTGGGTAACCTTGAATATGAGGCATGTATTATGTGTAAGGGGGAAAAAACAGTATGAAATATGAGACTGGAAATCATGTGAAATGTGGATTGATGGGTTAAGTTAATTGTGTGATATTCCACACTATCTCAGTTTGTAAGCCTGAAGCCTGCCCTTCTTTGTGTGTGTGTGTGTGTGTATGTATGTATGAACTGTCATTATGCAGTACTTGTTTTTCCCGCTCTCTGAGCAAATAAACTCTCTGTTCTGGCTAATCTGTGTGTAAAGCCATTAGATTTTTGAGCGTTAAAAATGCTCAAAACTTGCCTACTTTTGAAACTTTGCTGCTTTAAGCAAAACATGAAAAAAAAAACCAACAAAAAAAAACCAAGTACTGTAATTCCCATTTTTCTTTCCGGCTCCACAGCTTTGGAATGTTAAAACTCTGAACTATAATAACCCCTGAGCTGAGCTGAGCTGAGGTCACTTGAGGTTGTTGTGGGGTTTTTTTGAGCACATTGCTTCAGTGGAGGACTGCTGCCCCTGCGCGTGTGTGTGCGTGTGGATGTGTGCATCTGACCCATCATCACAATTTCCATGTTAGTTATTTCTCATTGGAGGAAACGGTTCTTGAATCCTAGAACCCGCATCAACCCTTCTTAGCTGGAAAACGGAAATTACAGTAACAGAAGAAAATCAGGAAATCAGGGTGAAGTACGGTGAACAGAATTGCCTTAAAAGTTTGCCCGAGGCTTTCTGATTACTGTATAGCTCTTTCCTATTGCATCACCAGACCATTGGTGTCGTTTCCTGTATTTTATTTTCTTCTTGTCTTTTTTTTTCTTCTTCTTCTTTTCTTTTAGCCATACAGTCTTCTCTTTGCTGATGTGTCATATAAAATAGGTCTGGCTGAGGGATGTGATTTCTCCTTGGCGGTTGTTCCAAGGAGCAAACAGCATTTTTTCTGTTTCTTTTTAAATTCAAAACAAAGGCCCCTTTTGGGTGGCATTGTGCTGTGGGAGTGCAGCATGAGGCTTGCTTTTCATAGCCCGACTTCCTGTATATCTGTGACAAATACTCACAGGAATGAATTTAATACTCTCTTTTCTTTCCTTACAAGCAAGGGAGACACTGCGTTTGTTAGGCTGCCTTTTTCTACGAAGGTGGGAATATTCTGGCCTATTTCAATACATGCAAATTTTAAACCCAGCCATTTGCAGCTGTCGAGAAATGATCTTAAGGAGTAATGTCAATCAGTTTCTATGGAACGGGCTAAGCTGTTTACAACTGCGGGATTGAGGGCAAGTGTTTAAAACACAGACAATCAGACTTTGATGGAAAGAAACCTGTTCTAAATTCTTACTCTGGGAACTACCTGATTTTTTCCCCCCGTATTAAAAGCAAGGAAGCACTGGCAACAAACATGGCTAGTGGCTACTGGTAAGGAATTGGAAGAGTTGTAGTGCGATATGAGAGAGTCCTTGCAGGTAGTCCTCGACTTATGACTGTAATGGAGCCTGCCCATTAGGGTCATAAGCCATGGTGGTTGTTAAGCAAGGAATCCATGTGATTACCATGCTGAATGACCACAATCCCTACTCCCAGCTCTAGGCCATTGTGGATGTTAAGCGGAGCACAGGGTGCCTCAGAGGGGAGAGGCCCTAGCCTAGAGGAAACTCAGGCCTGCATTGTAGCACCTCCCCAGTTTACACATGTCCTGCTGTGGGCCTCCCCCACCCACTGAGGCACCCCGTGCTCTGCTTCCCACCGCACTGGGTCCCCCCAGACCTGGGTCTCTTTCCCATTCTGCTGGGTTTCATATCCTCCTCCCCACTCATACTACCATGGCTGGGTCCATGTACCTTTTCCATAGCTCTCCTTCAGGAGCAGTCAATCTGTCGCATGGGTTTCCTACTCAGAGATCACCTTTGGGAATGGATTGTGGCCACTGTCAAAATGGGGCCCACTTCCAGGATGGCACCATGAGGCCTCTGTATTGTATAGGGTAGTGATGGCTAACCTTTTCCGGACCGAGTGCCCAAAGCATGCACCCAAACCCCCAAAATGCAATGTGTGCGCAGGCCCCGTGCATGTGCCCCACCCCCTGAGCATGTGCGTAGGCCCCCCACATGCACCCGGCCTCCCACGTATGTGCATGCCCCCACATGTGCCCCACTCCCCATGCATGCACACGCGACCCCCTGCACACACACACCCCATGCATGTGCGGTAGAGACCCAAAGACCAGCTGGCCAGCGGGAGGTGTGCACACATGTGCAGCGGAGCTGAACTTGGGCGACGGCTTGCGGGCCATTAGAGAGAGCGCTGCATGCCACCTCTGGCACGCGTGCCATAGGTTCGCCATCACGGGTATAGGGAGATTTGAGGGGTAGATAGGCTGGCTCTCCTCCAAGATCTTGGAGATTCACCTTCAGGATGGAGAGGCAGCTGATCTGCCCATCGGTCTCTCTATAGTATAAAGGCTGCATGGAGCCATCCCAGAAGCAAGCGCCATTTTGGAGCGACCACAATGAATTACAGCCTTTCCCAAAAGGGCAACCACTTCCGAGATGGTGCCATGTGGCCTCCATGTGAGTTATTGCTAAGAATTCTAGGAGCTGAAATTCATGCACCTCAACCTTGTCCAGGTTGGGGAAACACTGACCTAGCACATTGCATTTCTGTATTTTGGGCCCTTTGACCATTCCTCCTGGCAGTTCTTCCGTTTTGCTGGAAGACAAAGAGCTGGACGCTATCAGACATCCCTGCCAATGGTGGCACCAGCTGCCTCCTGGTAATCTCAGTGGTGATGTTCCCTGTTTTCTGTACTGTGTGTTTGGTGGTGACTGTTGTGAATTGCTCCTTGATCATTTGCACCGTGGACTGTTCTTCATATAGTTCTTCAAAGCAAATGCAAGTAAATATGCTTTTACGGCCCCAAAATGTAATTGGCAAGACAATTGGCTATAATTAGTGTTCAGGCACTGACTGGGCCTTTGTAATACTTCTGATTCAATTCTGAAAAGTTGCTGCAACTGATTTAATGACTTACTGACACATGCTACCTTTGTATTCCTGTGTGCTCTAAAGCTACCATATGCAGTATACACGCATATACCATTGATGGAAATCAAATTGTTTTACTACCGGTTCTGTGGGCATGGCTTGGTGGGTGGGTGTGGCTTGGTGGGTGTGGCAGGGGAAGGATACTGCAAAATCTCCATTCCCACCCCATTTCAGGGAAAGGATATTGCAAAATCTCCATTCCCACCCCACTCTGGGGCCAGCCAGAGGTGGTATTTGCCGGTTCTCCGAACTACTCAAAATTTCCCCTACCGGTTCTCCAGAACCTGGCAGAACCTGCTGAATAGCACCCCTGGTATACATATGTATGCCCAACAATTTTGAGTGCCAAAATACAACCCTAAAGTTGGGTTTGGCTTATGTGTGGATAGGCTTATCCACAAGTATACTGGTATATGGTAATACTTTCTTAAAGTACCCCTATATACTTGAATATATGTGCATCTATGGCTAAGCTGACCCTCAAATTTTTAACCAAAATACCATTAAAAAATGAGGGTTGGCTTATCCATGGATGGTACATTTTACATGACATTTTATTAAAAAAAATTAGGGCCAGCTTATGTATCACAGTACTGATTGCCCTGATTGGATCAGAATCATGATTATTACATTTTATTGACTTGAAGGGTGAACATATTAGGTGTCTATGCTTTTGAAGAAATTTCTGTTTCTTTCAGTAAGATATCAACAAAATAAGTTCAATTAGTGTACATTCTATGGCGAATCAACAATAACAATGAAAAGAGTGAGATAGACAAAGCATTCATTGTAAACTAATAAAATGCTTAAGAAGGAAATTTGTTTTTTAAGTAATATATTTCTCAGCTGAAATTGCAAAAGTTAGCTAGCTTAAGATGATCTCAAGAAATATTGAGCAGCATTTGGACAGGAAGCCTTTGGACGTCTCAAGGCTAATAAGCTAAGCTGGAAAATCACCCATGGCAAACTTTTTTAATAGTTCCAACTCTGTAAAACAACGGAACGGGTTTTCAATTTAAAAAAAAGATCCTTGACAGATTATATCCTCCTTTCTTTTTGTGTCGTGAATTGCAGTTAGTGAGCATGAGAAGTTGGAGTGACATGAGACAAGAGGTGATGTTTCTGACCAATGTGAACACCACAAGTTCTTCTGCTGATATCTACCAGGCAGTATCTCGAATTGTTTGTGGCCACCCTGAGGGAGGGGGATTGCAGATCAAATCCTTCAACTGGTATGAAGACCATAATTACAAAGCAATCTTTGGAAGCAACAGCTCTGAAGACGATGCCGTGGATTTCTATGATAACTATACTAGTAAGTAACCCAGTGGTGAGATTCAAATTTTTTTTACTAACGGTTCGGTGAGCGTGGCTTGGTGGGTGTGGCATGGCTTGCTGAACGTGGCTTGGTGGGCGTGGCAGGGGAAGGATACTATAAAATCTCCATTCCCACTCCACTCCAGGGGAAGGATACTGTAAAATCTCCATTCCCTCCCCACTCCAGGAGAAGGTTACTGCAAAATCCCCATTTCCTCCTGATCAGCTGGGATTCGGGAGGCAGAGAATAGATGGTGGTATTTAACCGGTTCACCGAACTACTCAAAATTTCCGCTACCAGTTCTCCAGAACTGGTCAGAACCTGCTGAATACCACCTCTGAAGTAACTTGAATCCAGGAACACCTGTAAATGTTTTCTGTCTGGCAAATCATTAAGAGGATCATCTCTTGAAATCTTGAGATGGCATGCAAGAAGCTAGAGAGGAAATAAAGGGCGGATAATTTTGTACTAACCTGGGTGTGCTCTCCAAGCTGTGAACCTTCTGGGCATGGGATTTATAATCCACAATTTTTTTCCCAATTTTTTTTTTAAAGCACCTTTCTGCAATAGCTTAATGAAGAAACTGGAATCCAACCCACTTTCCAGGATTATCTGGAGGGCCCTGAAGCCTTTGCTTGTTGGAAAAGTCCTGTATAGCCCTGATACACCAGCAACAAGGACTATTATGTCAGAGGTAAGAACCTTAGCCCTGTTTCTTGTCCGGCCAGCAAAGGGACGGGTTGGTATTTCTGCTGTTGAATGTTCTCAACTGAAGTCCCAGAGCAGGGGTCTGCAACCTTAAACACTCAAAGAGCCATTTGGACCTGTTTCCCACAGAAAAGAAAACACCGGGAGCCACAAAACCTGGGTGGGCGTGGCCAACTCAATGCCACTCACTTTCACCAGTCACATACCCCCCCCCCGCCATGCCTACCCAGCTGGTCATTAGGGCACAGAGAACCAGTTGTTAAAAAACACCGAGAACCAAAAAACCCTTTTGATATATATCTCGCTCTCCCGCCCTCCCCCCTCTCTCCCTCTCTCCCCACCTTTCTCTGTATCTCTCTCTGTATCTCTCTATGTCCCTCTCTCTGTATCTCTCTGTCTCTGTCCTGGCCACTTCTCCATCCCCCACCTTCACCCGTACTTCTCAGGCCAGGCGAGGAGTGAATGGGAAGGGAGGGTGAGGGGCGGGGCCAGCCAGTGGTGGGATCACCCGACAGGGAGCCACAGCAGAGGACCCAAAGAGCCACATGCGGCTCCAGAGCCGCAGGTTGCTGATACCCATCCCTGAGGAATAGAAAAGTCAGAGATAGGTCAGGGCTAGAAAAAAAAAAAAGGAATCAGATTTTGGCCTCTAGTATCTCCAGTTTGGAAGCTCAGGCTGTAACTTTAGATTGAATGTTAAGACTTTATCTTGAATTTGGATTGAATGTCTTCAAGACTTTATCTTGAAATGGTGTGTTTATGTCTGCCTGAGGGCAGAGTCGGAAAAGACTCCAAGGCTGTACAGATGGTCTTTGACATACAACCACAATTGACCCCAAAATTTCTGTTGCTAAGTGAGACTTTTGTTAAGTGAGTTTTGCCCATTTTACGACCTTTCTTGCCACCGTTGTTAAGTGACTCACTGCAGTTGATGAGTTAGTGACACGGTTGTTAAGCGAATCTGGCTACCCCATTGATTTTGCTTGTCCAAAAGTCACAAAAGGGGATCACAGGACCGGTCAGGGAGGCAGCAACGGTCATAAGTATGAACCAGTTGCCAAGCGTCTGAATTTTGATCACGTGACCATAGGGATGCCGCAGTGGTCGTAAGTGTGAAAAATGATCATTGGTCACGTTTTACCAGTGCTATTGTAATTTTGAATGGTCATTAAATGAACCATTGTATGTCGAGGGCTACCTATATCAGAAAGACTGAATTTCCACAAGCTTTATTAGTTGTGAAAGAAGCTGTAGTTTCCTTTAAAACCTTTCTTTCTTAGCTGCTGAAGGTATTAATGGAAACAAGATTCTTCTTTGGAGCTACCTTCTTTTGTTCCCTCAGGACTTAGGGTCACTTTGTTGAGTATTGTTGGGAAAAAGCACAGCTCCCAGCCAACAGCTTGGAGAGAAACTGTGACATCAGTGATTGTTGTAGCAGAAGTCAGAAAATAGGAACACCTCAGTTCATTGTTGTAAATTATTATAATTTACTTCCAGTATAACGATCTCTCCCGTCTTCCTACATTTGGAGATTTTATTTGCTTAGCCCTAAGTAGAATGCTGGAGAGCTGCCAGTCAGAGCAGGCCAAACTGAGCTTGATTTAGCAATAGTCCAACAGAGTATTGTGGACGCCTTTATGGAACATCTTTGCTACAGAAGTACACGTAGCTCCTACCTTATTCTAGTTCAGTAAACAAGTTTTAATCTGTTTTAGTTTAGTGTATGTTGACTTCAGCTTATTGACTGAGGACATCTATCCTTAGCGTCTCTGATTTCGGTTCTGTTTTCCGCATTAATTTAGATCGTTTTTTATTATTATTATTTTCCCCCTTTCTGGTAAATGCTGTCCAGAGTCCTTCTGAGTAAGTTACTGTAAAATAAACAAACAAAAGGATTGCCCAGCGCTGCATGTACCTCTGCATTCCAGACCAGTTGTAACTTCCGGGCATGTTTTCAAGGGCAGCCCCATGTCGAGTTCATAAATTAAACGAAATCTTTCAATCTATGCATGATATTTTGGCCACTTTATTTTTGAGAGATCGGACACGATGGACTGGTCTACATTGTCCCTTTCAAAGTCTTGAGGGCCAAAGGCCAGACTAAATTCTATACCCAGGTAGTCTTTTCACAAATTTCATGTCAGTATACTGTCCTAGACCATTCTACTCATATATTTAATGCTGATTAACTTCTATAAGCTTCTAGCTCACTTATTAAATCCCATAGCCTAAGAAGATATCTTTTGCTTGATGCCCAGATATCTATTATCCCTACTACCTGGAGTGATGGAGCTGGTGTCCAGCACATCTGGAATGTATTAGGACATTCATTTTGAAGCATCTCCTTTCTTCCTTTTTCTTCTTCTCAGTAAAACATCACTTCTTAGAGCACGAAAACATCTGAAAGCCGATACCTTGCATTAAATGATTTTGAAACCCTTTTTTGCTGTTGTTTCCAGGTCAACAAGACGTTCCAAGAGCTAGGTGTCTTCCATGAACTTGGAGGCATGTGGGAAGAGATTAAACCAAAAATCAAAAGTTTCATGGAAGAAAACGAGGAGATGGATCTGATTCGGGTCAGTATGCCATAACTCTTTTTTTCTCTCCGATAATAAATTTTTACAAGAGGTTTGTTTATTTTAGCATTGTGATCGACAATTTGGCCTTGAATGTTTGTTTCTGCCCATGTCGGAGTATAGTAGCTGGTTCTTTCTGCCAAACCTCCTTTGTCTGGAGCTTTCTTGCCTGTGCAATATAATTGTATCCTGGGTCAGAGGAGTAAGGTGCAATGCTATACAGACAGTGCCTCTCCCTGCTGTGTTGCCATGTGTCGAATGGGGTGATTTGCTGGACATTAGACAGATTCTGACTAGTCCATAAATCAGGCTATTCTGCATGAAGAACATCTGCCAAGGATGCGGCTGAGAAGTGTGCAAAATGAGGGGTATTCAAGCCTCACTTTCTGTTATGCTGAGTAGAGTTACAAATACATTTCACTAGGGAACACTTACTCTGATATTACTTCCCAAACTCTGTAAGGTGGGCAATAAGCCCAGGCTTCTCTTTTGCATTCCCCAGTTTCCCAACTGTAGCAGGAAGACATTTAATTAGCTAGAGGGCAGTAAATAATGAGCAGTAAATAATTTGAAGTTTCATTCTTGGAATATTACTAAACGGCTTTCGTTCCATTTAATTTTCATGAGCATTTCTGTCTAATATTGGAGACTCCGTGTTTTCTAATGGCCAGACAGCCAGAGTTTGATTTGAGATTTTGGGTTCGTAGGTCTTCTTTGTGTGAAGCTTTCTGGGAAAAGAGGGGGGGGGAATAACTCTTTGGTGTTTCTAAAAGACATATGTTTCACTGATTAAAGTATCTCTCCCAAGGTTCTAAGAGTTTATCTAAAACAGATGGACAGTGTAATGGTTTTATTTAATTGTGACACTGCTGGCTGAAGATGTTCAAATGCAGAGTCCTAACAGACCCGGGAAGTGCCAAGTTGTCAAGCTTTTCCTGGCTGATGCTAGAACTAGAAACCTTGCAGGCAGAGAGTCAAGGACATAGTGTAAGATACAAACCCTATTTATAGTAAGGGGAAGGGTCAGTTTTTGTGTTCTTTCTCCCGCCTGTATGATGTAATGGGGTGAGAGCTTCACACATATGGGAGGAAAGAGCAGTTGCCATCTGTGCACTGAATTTTAACTAAATAGTCTGGTCTTGAATCTAACCTTAACACTGGTTGAGTGTTAAGACAAGCCTGAAGAAAAATATATTCACATAGACTGTAAGAAAAAAAAATGGTGAAAGGAATCCAGGCACGTGAGTAGAACAATGCGCTGTTGGCAAAATAAGGACAACATTTTCCAGGAAACCTCTCTCTGGCTGCCTCTTTCCAGAGATTTGGCAGTGACACAAAAGTCAGTTGGGGAATTGTGATAGATGCTTAGGTTGCAGCATCCTCTCACACAACAGGATGTGACTTTAGAGTTCGCTGGGAACACAAACTGTACATAAAGGTATGGTTTGGACAAGATGCAGGCCAGGTTTTCTTTTTTTCTCACTGGATATTGTCTGTTGTTTATATCTTCCTTCTGCTCCCCAGCTCTGCTCAGCTTGACAGCGGAGACAAATGGGCATCAGCACATGTTGTGGCTCCTCACACATTTAACTGAGGGAGGGAGGTGAAGTCTTGTCTCCGAGGAGTCAGCTGTGCAGCTTTGTAGTAAAACAAAAGGCTTTAATCCAAGGCTCCTGATTTTTTTTAAGGGATTCATTAAACACATGAATCATTTAACAAATGAAGACAGAGGAGCCATAAAACACCACTTGTAATATAAAAGAAATCAAGTAAGACCCAGAACAAAACCTAGAACAGAGAAAAATCACCTAGTCACAGAAAGCTGCAATCTGATAATATAGAAAAGGAAAACACTCCTAGATACACATTTGAATGGATGCCATCTAGCTGATGGGAAGCTTTTAAGAGTGGGAAGAGGCTGTAATTGTAAATGGTATATTGATGAAATGACATCCTGGGTCACAAAATGAACAAGTCCTGAAATATCAGCATTCTAACCTAAGCAATTGTCATTTATTCATTAAAGTTATATGCCAGCCATCTCACTGTTGCAGCAACTCTAGGCAGCTGATTTTGGCTGATTTATAATTTATATACTCCCATCTTTGTGTGAGACTTTTTATGCAAGGTATCCATGCATTATATAAACAGAGATGGCAGATCTATAAAGATGATTTTAATCCAACAGAACCTGCTTAGAACCAATCAATCAGAATAGACCTGGAAGGGACCTTGGAGGTCTTCTAGTCCAATCTCCTGCTCAAGCAGGAAGACCCTATACTATTTTAGACAAGTGACTGTCCAGACTCTTAAAAACCTCCAATGATGAAACACCTACAACTTCTGATGGCAAGCTGTTCCACTGGTTAATTGTCCTCACTGTTAGGAAGTTTCTCCTCAATTCCAGGTTTCTTCTTACCTTGATTAGTTTCCATCCATTATTTCTTGCCCTGCCCTCTGGTGCTTTGGAAAATAAATTGACGCCCTCTTCTTTGTGGTAGCCTTTCAAATACTGGAATACTGCTATCATGTCCTCCCTAGTCGTTCCTTTCTTAGACTAGCCAAACCCAAATCCTGCAACCGTTCTTCATATGTTTTAGTCTCCAGGCCTTTAATCATCTTAGTTGCTCTTCTTTGCACTTTTTCCAAAGTCTCAACATCTTTTTTGTAATGTGGCGACCAAAACTGGACGCAGTATTCCATGTGTGGCTTTACTAAGGCTTTAGAAAGTGGTACTGATACATCATGTGATTTCGATTCTATGCCCCTGTTTATAGAATCAAATATTGTATTAGCTTTTTTGGCTGCTACCGCACACTGCTGGCTCATATTTAAGTGTTCATCCACTAGGACTTCAAGGTCACTCTCACAGTTACTGTTTTTGAGCCAGGTTTCATCTATTCTGTACTAGTACCTTTGGCTTTTCCTGCCTAAGTGTAAAACCTTGCTTTTCTCCATGTTAAATTTCATGTTGTTGGATAGGGCCATTGTTCAAGTCTGTCAAGATCTTTTTGGATCCTGAGCTTGTCTTCAGGTGTGTTGGTTATTCCTACTAGCTTAGTGTCATCTGCAGGTTTGATGAGTTCCCCTTCTAGTCCCTCATTTAAGTCATTTATGAAGATACTGAGTCTAGGATGGAACCTTGTGTTACCTCATTACTTACTTCCCTCCATGTAGATGTAGTACCATTAAGGACAACTCATTGAGTATGGTTTGTCAGCCGGTTACAAATCCGTCTGGTGGTGATGCTGTCTATCCCATATTTTTCTAGCTTATCAAGAAGTAGGTTGTGGTCTACTTTGTCGAATGCCTTACTGAAGTTTATTATCTCCACAGCTTTTCGCTAGTCTACTAATTCAGTCACTTTGTCAAAGAATGAAATAAGATTGGTTTGGCATGATCTGTTTTCAACAAACCCATGCTGGCTTTTAGTTATTAAAAAAAACTTACTTGGAATTCTTTTCTTTATTTCTTGTTCACTTTCTTACTGCTGTTCCCTATTCTTCTTATTTTCAGTGCAAAATCTGTACAGGTTTTATTTTGTTGAAAACTTAGGTTCTTGGTTCTGATTGCTGCCTACTTCCCCTAGTAGTCTCATAGTATTCCTTCATCAGTTGACCTTGATTTTAGTTTCTAGTTTCAAGATCAGGATATAATCGTCAGGCAGTCTTTGGTTGTCACTTCATGTTCTGGCCCTAGTTGTTCCTGCTGAAATTATCAGGGCAAAGTATGTAAAATCTGTACTGCTTTCCAGCATCTTCAGGACACCCAGGTTAATGTGACTTGCTTTGGGGGTGTTTTCACAACTGGAGTAAATGTAACCAGTGGCAGAATCAAACTGCTTTCCCTTTGTTTGCTGGCAGTTCTTTGCAGTTCTTCCCATTCTTTGCTAGCAGTTGCTCTCACTGTTAGATTTTTTTTTAACCTTAAAAAACATAATAGGCTACTTAACTATATGCAGTCCTAGGACCTTCCCAGTTCACTTGTTTTTCACTTGCAATCCCTGCTAGACACCACTAGCTTTCTGTCTGTGAAAAAGGATAATTTCACAAAGAAATGAAAGGTAAAGTTGAGGAACCCAGAAGGGAGAAAAAAAAAGGTCCCAATTGCTCAAAAGCTTTTTGTCGATGTCAGGGGCCTTCTGCAAATGCCATGTAATCAATTTGCCTTCTAATTCAACATTGGTGTGTCTGGGAACCCTAAAATGAAAGCAGGAAAAGGAAAAAGAAACAGAAAGTGGAGCTGGATTTGTCCAAAACCAAAATAGTGCAAAAATACAGGTAGTCTTCAACTTACGACTGGTTGCTTAGCAACCATTTAAAGTTACAACAGACAGTTCCCCCCCCCCCCGCTACTTGTGACCTGGATTTAAAGTTCTGATGGACAACCCGCCCACTCCCCATGTAGTCATGTGATCACACTTGAATATTCAGCAACCAGCCTGCATGGGGCTCCCCTTGAAGAGCACCCGGAGGCTCCAGTTGGTCCAGAATGCAGCCGCGCGGGTAGTTATGGGAGCGATGTGGCGCTCCCATGTGACACCCCTCCTGCGCGAGCTGCACTGGCTTCCTGTGTTCTTCCGGGTGCACTTCAAGGTTTTGGTTACCACCTTTAGAACGCTCCATGGCTTAGGACCGGGCTATCTTCGAGACCGCCTTCTGCCACCAGTACCCTCTCACCGACCAGTACGCTCCCATAGAGAGGGGCTTCTCAGGGTGCCGTCGGTCAAACAGTGTCGACTGACGGCCCCCAGGGGGAGAGCCTTCTCTGTGGGGGCACCCACCATGTGGAACAAGCTCCCCCCGGAGATACGGACAATCCCAGATCTCCGCGCTTTCCGCCGTGCCCTCAAGACGTTTCTATTCCAGCAGGCTGGCCTGGACTAACCTCTTCTAAAATTGCTCTTATATTTTTAAATCTTAATCTCATAAATTTAGAGTTTTAATTTTAGGTTTAAGACCAAATTATTTAATTGTATTTTAATCAATTCTTTAAAATATTTGTATTATATGTATTTTATCATTTGTCTGTACACCGCCCTGAGTCCCCCGGGAGTAGAGCGGTATATAAATATAATATAATAATAATAATAATAATAATAATTTATGGTGATTTGCAGCATTCCACGGTCGCGCAATCCCAATTTGTGACATTTTTGGTTTGTTTATATGTTTGTGTCAAATTCATGTAACAACCATGGCATTTGTTTAACAACCGCCACAAAAAGTTTGTAAAATTGAGTGCAGTCACTTGCTGACACATTTAGCATGACTTATGACTGTAATTCTGAGCTCGTTTATGGTTGTAAGTTGAGGACTATCTGGATCATGGTGTAAAAGTGAGATAGTAGGTACAGTGGCCATGCAAAAGAGGTTACAGTTCGAGGTGAGGAAGGGAGGCAAGCCTGCCTTAGGCTGCCTGACTAGGTGGCTCAGTGGCTAAGACACTGAGCTTGTCGATCAGAAAGGCCCGGCAGTTTGGCGGTTCGAATCCCTCGTACAGGTCTCCTCTGTGAGCAGGGGGTTGGACTAAATGACCTCCAAGGTCCCTTCCAACTCTATTAGTTACTTATATTACTTATGTATCCCATGAGGATAGCACAGTTATCAAGCTACTTCAGACTTTATCCTGCCAGCATGGAATGGCAATTTGACAGTGGTGTGTTTTTTGCTGGCCGAAACAATCTGTGGCACTTGAAACCAGTCCTGGAAAAATTGAGTTGTAATTTTGTACCCAGGTACCTAAGAATTGAGCAGGACTTGTTTCTAGGTAAAGATGGAAGAACTGCTCCATGAATATTCTTAGCAGTTTAACTCCATACACAAGGATTGAAATGGCCAGTCTGCAGCCTAAGCTTTTAGAAAGGAAGAAAAAAAAACACCATTGACCCATTTTGGTCATACAAATGGAAACAATTTCTTCTCTTCCATCCTGTTCTTCTGGCTTCAGAAATGTTTGTTTACTTTGTTCAATGCGACCTGGTTTTCTGGAGATCTTATGCGAGATTGCCACCTGGTGGATCCAGCATTGAAAGCATGTCCTGAACCTTCACGGATGAGGGTGCGATAAAAGACACTGATTTTTACCTCATCCCATAAGTGTACAAGGTTCCTGTGATTTGTAAGGGGTCCTGTGAAGACCTCGCTCCAGATCTCCTGCATAAATGTTTTACTTACTAAGATTCATGAGGCAGTCAACATGGCAGGTTGAGGAACAGTGGAAAGGAAACAAAATTGGCAACTGATCTAACCAATATTCCAGATTTTCCAATAATCTAAGTTTTTAGGAAAAGACCAGAGGAGAATTAAATTACAAGCAGTTTTCCCAGCCATAAAAAGAAATGAAAATTCCTATTGGGTTTCTGCATGCCAACAGTCTTCTCTATCTGGTGAACATATTGGAGTGCAATTCCCCATCATTCCCTATCTCCATTCCCTGGAATCACATTGCCCTAAGACTTTTAATAGGCTGGGGAAGGTTGCTGTGAACATCTGTTCCAAGTTATTGATAAACATTGGTAGAAATAGCAGTTTTGTTGTTTTCTCCTTATATAGCAAACTGCTATATCATAGCTTACAGAAGTTTAGATTCCCTATTCTTTAACAAGAAGCTGCACTTTCAAGTGGAATGAATGAATGAATGGCAATAGCTCTTCTTTTTTCCCCTCTTTTCAGGGCGAGTTTAACTGAATCCTTTTGCTCTTTTGGTTACTGTAGGTTTTGCTGAAGAGTGAGTACCTTTGGAACCAATACATGGTCGATTCAAGATGGAGCAGGGAGGAGGTTGCCCAATTCCTGGCAAAACATCCTGAGGATGTTGGTCCAGTGAATGACTCTGTTTATACCTGGAGGGACGTATTCAATGAAACTGATCGAACCATTATGACTATTTCCCATTTTATGGAAGTGAGTCTATTATTCTTGATTATCTATTTTATTTTCTGTGTTTGTTAGGACGATTGATTCCAAAGTAAATAGTGCTTTGTGGAAGAGGAAAGGAAGGAAAATGGTTTCCAAAGATATGTACAATGAATTTTTGAATGGGGGGGGGGGGGGGGTTGTTTTGGGTTTTATTTATTTATTTATTTTTGTTAGCCTGGAAGTTATCTGTGATCCTTACTTATCTGTGAGGGGTCTGAGCTTAGTTGTTTTCTTACAGACAATTCATTATCAAACTAGGTAACATTATCAATCCTAGTACTGATGGTGTTACCTAGTTTGGATAATGAAACACCTGTGAAGAAACAACTAAGGTCAGAGAGTACCAAGGACCCCTCATTTCAACCCTCAGCTGTAAACAATCTCTTTTATTGTTACTTATCTGTCTCTCACAGAGAGATTAAGGCTCCTAAAGGGAGAATAGTAACCCATAAGTGCTCTGTCACATCAATTGTTCAAGGGACCCAAACCAGACCCCTGGAATTCTTTGTTTTGTTTTGTGTAGGAAAAGTGGTGTATATGAAAGGCACAAACCTATGGTCACAATTATTGGCAATAGGTTAGACAACCTGGTTCCTTACAGGTTTTGGATTCCAGCTTTGATTATCCCTAACTATTGATCATTGTGTCTTAATATTTTAGAAACTGCAGTCTGAAATGTCTGGAAAGTTTCTTACTCTTCAAATTAAGTTGTAAGAAGTCAAATAGGACTTTTGACTTTTGACTAAAATGACATGAAAACAGGCTCCCTTCTAGAAAAATGCTTTTAACAAAGGCTCTCTAAACACCACCAACTATGATATACAGCAAAATAAACAAAGATTCACCCCGAATCAGAGTTAGAAAATCACTTCCTAGGGGGAAAAATGACATTTTGGTTCCCCCCCCCAAATAAACCAGCTTCTAACTCAATTCTTGGTTGCCATTTTAGTGTGTCAATTTGAACAAATTGGAAGCTGTGCCTGATGAAGGATGGCTTATCAGCAAATCCATGGAATTGCTGGATCAGAGACGATTCTGGGCTGGCATAATTTTCCCTGAAATTGCTCCCAAGAGTGTGGATTTGCCCCATCATGTCAAGTATAAGATACGGATGGATATCGACAGCGTGGAAAGGACCAACAAAATTAAGGACAAGTGAGCATCTTTTGTAAACAAACAGCTTTGTTAAGATTCTGACTGTAGTGCTAGACTTGAGAACTTTAATTCGCAATCACCACAGCAGTAAAATTGTTCTTTTCCATTCTTGCAGATTCTGGGACCCAGGTCCTCGAGCCGATCCTTTTGACGACATGCGCTACATTTGGGGAGGCTTCACTTACTTGCAGGATGTAATAGAGCAAGCAATCATCCGGACTTTGACAGGCTCCGAGAAGAAAACTGGCGTCTATGTTCAGCAGATGCCTTATCCATGTTACGTGGACGACACGTAAGACTTATTAGATGAATATCCTGCTGATATTTCTGATTCCGCCCTAATGTAGAATCAGCTATATTGTGACAAATTTAAAATTACACTTATCTTAGCTGGAGGATATAATAAGAATTTCTGCTTTAAAAAGTCCCTAGTTCAGTCCTCCGAGGGGAAGGTGCTATAAGAAGCAGGTACCTTCAAGATGGTGACAAGGATGCTTCCTAGGATAGTTTTTATTCCCTGGGTCCAAGAGTCTTTAGAAATAATAGCAGCTGCCTCTGAAAATATCCCCCCAAACCTTTGTTTGCCTGCTGTTCCTTTTCTAGATTCTTGCGTATCTTGAGCCGGTCAATGCCTCTTTTCATGACTTTAGCATGGATCTACTCAGTAGCGGTGATCATCAAGGGGATTGTATATGAGAAGGAAGCTCGGCTGAAAGAGACAATGAGGATCATGGGCCTCAACAATGGCATCCTCTGGCTTAGCTGGTTCATTAGTAGCTTCATCCCCATTCTCATGAGCGCAGGGTTTCTGACATTCATCCTTAAGGTGAGACTGGCTTCACTTTTCCTCCCTTCTTTCTTGATGGATTAATGTTGTGGTTAAAAATATTAAGAACTCTTCTCCAAACTTGCACACTCAGAATACAGTAGACAACTAGCCAATCTAATTCTCAGCTGGCAAAGGACAATTATGGTGCAAGGTTATAGGAATAGCCCAACCTATTTAGAAGGTGCTGGCCTGGAAGTGTGATGTAGAACATGAATCTATTTCCTCAACACCAGTTTCTCTCAACCTTGGGAACCTGAAGAAGTACAGACGTCAGCTCCCAATGTTCTCCAGGCATAGATAGAAAGGATTAGCCTTGGCTAAAACTTTAGCTGAATTCAGATGTTTTACACAACATGGCAAGTCAGAACCAACCAGATCATATTATGGCTCAGTGTAGTGTGTGATCCTGGCCTTGGCTCAAGCATGTGTCACAAAGTTGGATACCTCCAAAATATTTCTATGAATTCTTGGAAAATGACAATGAACAAGATAGCCAATAACAGATCGGGGTAGCCATCTAGCATGTCTGTAGAAGAATATGGATGGTGCAAGGTCACTAGTCTTCTTCATCTCTTACCTGAGGGGAAAACGGAACTTGGATGTTGAAAGTATACTCGATAAAGCTCTCCAGCCATTTGTAGCGATTGTATTTTTTTTTAACGGTACAGTGTTTGGTGCAACACAAATTTATTTCCTCTTTCTCTTCTTTTTTATCCAGAAAGGAAACTTGCTGCCCTACAGTGACCCCACTTTGATTTTCGTCTTCCTGTCTCTCTTTGGTGTAGTAACCATCTCACAGTGCTTCCTCATCAGCACCTTCTTCTCCAGGGCCAACATAGCAGCTGCTTGTGGAGGAATTATCTATTTTACTCTTTATTTGCCTTATGTCTTATGTGATGCCTGGCAGAATTATATCGGTTTCTCTGTCAGAATATTTGCAGTGAGTATTGGCAGTAAGCAGGCAAACTTTTTTGTTGTGGGTTAAGCAAAAGAAATTTCTCAGAGTCTGGTATTTTTAAGATGCTTAGAACAATGATTCTCATTTCTGCAACTCGGATGGAAAATTTTAGCCATGTACTTCTGGAAAGTTGGGAGGGCTGTAATTGAAGAGATTTTTCTGAGTATTTTTTAACACTGGTTCCTTAAATCTATGATTAATGTGTAACAAAATCTAGGTTACATTTCAACTCTTTGTAAAGCTTTCAGATCCACCAAATTACATGGATTCCCAATGCACTTTAATATATTTTGCTGATCTCTGACTGGAAGTAGCAGTCATAATATTTACTGCCCTTTGCATGGAAAACATTTTTCTGTGAAACCTTCCCATCAACCCTAGGAGCAAGGAGACATGATTGGGGCAAAGCTACCAAGAGTACTTTGGGTCCTTTTTACTTAGTATATGTAACAGTTGCTGGTCTAATCTGACCCATTGTCTTTCCTCACATTAAAAAACATAAATAGTAAATGTAATAGGAGTACTAAATGGTGGTCTTTTTTCACCAGAGCCTACTTTCTCCTGTTGCCTTTGGATTTGGCTGCGAGTATGTTTCCCTGTTTGAAGAACAGGGGATTGGGTTGCAGTGGGACAGTTTCTTTGAAAGCCCTGTGGAAAAAGATAACTTCAACTTTACCATATCTCTGTTCATGATGGTGCTGGATAGCTTGTTGTATGGCATTATGACTTGGTACATTGAGTCTGTTTTTCCAGGTGAGTAATCCTTCTCCTTCTCCTTCTCCTTCTCCTTCTCCTCCTTCTCCTTCTCCTTCTCCTTCTCCTTCTCCTTCTCCTTCTCCTTCTCCTTCTCCTTCTCCTTCTCCTTCTCCTTCTC
>WNWU01000034.1:584704-609909 GCA_012654045.1 Ptyas mucosa | reverse complement strand
TTCTCCTTCTCCTTCTCCTTCTCCTTCTCCTTCTCCTTCTCCTTCTCTCTTCCTCCTCCTCCTCCTCCTCTTCCTCTTCCTCCTCTTCCTCCTCCTCCTGTTAGTTTCTACAGCTCCATCTTCGTCTCCCAGTAAAACCACTTGTCCCAGTGAAAGCCACTGTCCTGTGGAGGATGGGGAGAATAGCTGCTCCTCTGCAGGGGAGAAAGCAGAAAAACAGTGGCAAGAAATAAAAGCATCTCAAGTCTTTCAGGAAGTGTGGATGGGAGGGTTGATCTAAGGAGCCATGATCAGAAGAAAATTCCCATAATGAGAAGTGCCCATTCTGCAATACTGACTTCATAACATTTCCACTGGAGAAATAGCAAAAATCCGGACTAATTGGTTCAGTTGCAGAAATGGTTCCAAAGCTTTCAAGTATTGTGGAGAACACCAGACAGGAACAATCCCTAGATATGGGAAGTTTGCTTTCCTATGTATAAATCCTTAATTGTGTGATTAATTTACTCAGAGTTGAATATGCAAAAACTAGAGGCTCTAAACTTGTAAGCAGATTTCTCAAATCGTAAGCAAAGATATTTTAACAGTTAGTTCAGCTCAGAAAATCGTTTTGAAGGATACATTTACAGCAATGTTATATACTGCTTTCAATGTTGCCTGCTGGATATATTTCTAGAAAAATTAATTGCACGCATTCAGAGTCTTTCTGAATTGATCTTACTGTGGAGATACAAAGAATCCCACTATATCATCCAGTCTGCACCTTAATAAACGAAAATAAAGTAAATTGAACTACGGGGTTACAAATGGAAATTCTAGAAGGCAATCAAAACAAATGTGTGTGCCAGTTAAAAGAATACATTTGTATATGTTATTTACAAATGGAAAGAACCTAGAATCTGTTTCAAGCAGTTTTAGTACTTAGGGTTAAATCATATATGTATCGCTTCCCAAATCAAATAGGTTGATGTGGCTAGAACTTGTGTTCTAGTTCTAGAATGTGGTTCAGCCATTTCAAAAGCACCTTTTCATCTCTCAAATGCAGTGACCAATTCTTGTTTCATGAAAAGTTCTTTGCATTCTGTTTAGGTCAATATGGCATTCCCAGACCTTGGTACTTCCCCTTTATGAAATCCTACTGGTTTGGTGAGGAATCTGGGGGACAGTGGCTCCCTTCTCATGCTACAGGACCCTCAGAAAGTAAGTGACTCATTTGCAATCTTAGACGCTTGCTAAGGGGGTCATCATTATCATCATTACATCCTGTGCAGAGCACATTAAGCAGCAAGTATTTTCCAGCAGTTCTGATCTTTCACATCATCTTTGGCATCGTTCCAAGGGACACTAATGATCTTAAGATCTACCTTTAATGTTTGCCGAGTTTTTCGAGGCCGATTTTGTTTCCTCTTTCCTCCAGGAGGTATCCCAACATAGTGCCATTTTTGGATGCCCGTCTTTAGGCATACATAAGAAATGATCAACATTTGACGTTCATTCACAGTTCTCGATGGGTGTTCTAAACCTGATCATTGCAGTACCTCTTCATTAGTGATGCAGTCACAATATGAGACATGGAGGATTTTTCTCAGGAAGAGGGGTCGTTAAGCAGTAATGTTGGGATTTCTTGCAATTCAGAAAGGTTGGATCAGATGGAACATGGACTAATCCTGCAAAAACATGATTGGATCTTAAGCTGTAGCGTTGATGCCAAAATAAACCTAACCAAGGCCTGTTCAGAAACAGTAGCGTATTTGATCAAACCTAGGTCAGATAATTCTTCCCAGATTTTTTTTTTTTGATGGAAATCTTCTGACATGTCATAGTTCTACTTGGGATCAGTTAGATTGCCTACAATCATATAACCTGGGATTCATAATGTGGCTACATCTACATCATATCCCAATGTGCCCTATGATCTCTATTATTTTCACTACCTACACTAATTGTTCAAAATGACCGCACACAATACCAATAAAAATCTGATTACTTGCTTAGTTGGATTTCCTTTCTCTTTTTATAGTTTGTATGGAAGAAGAGCCAAGCCATCTCCCTCTTGGAGTGTCCATTAAGAATTTGGTGAAAGTTTACCGTGATGGCAAGAAGCTGGCTATAGATGGTCTTACACTGAATTTCTATGAAGGGCAAATTACTTCCTTCTTAGGGCACAATGGAGCTGGAAAAACTACCACAATGTAAGAGGGAAATTTGTTAAAGAAGAAGAAATGACATCTTGATACATAGTTGACTCTGTCAGGTTGGAAACTAACTCCTTCTCTATTATGTTTAGGTCCATTTTGACTGGCTTATTCCCCCCAACCTCAGGCACAGCCTTCATCCTGGGTAAAGATATCCGTTCTGAACTCAGCAGTATCCGGAAGAATCTGGGTGTTTGTCCTCAACACAATGTCTTATTTGATGAGTGAGTCACATTACCAGTCACAATTCCCTTGTATATCTACTCATTTATTTCCTCGTTAGGAAAATGCATAGGATTATGATGGGAGATGATGGTGGTGGGGAGAGAGTATACATATGTCCATATGTCTGGTAGTTGTATTGCAGGCTAACTCTGTTCATGGTCTAGAATTCGATCCTGTCGGGCTCGAGGTTGACTCAGCCTTCCATCTTTACGAGGTTGCTAAAATGAGGACCCAGATTGTTGGGGGCAATATGCTGACACTGTAAACCACTGAGAGAGTGCTATGAACACTATGGGATTATATATAAGTCTAAGTGCTATTGCTATATGAATAACTGTGATAATGTTAGCTAGTTCACCAAGTTCATGTTCTGTAGCAGGGGTCTCCAACCTTGGCAACTTTAAGCCTGGTGGACTTCAACTCCCAGAATTCTGGGGGTTAAAGTCCGTCAGGCTTAAAGATGCCAAGATTGGAGACCCCTGTTCTTTAGGATGCATTGCTTTGCTTCAAAAATGTCCTCAAATTCTTGAACTGCTTCAGAAAAAACATGATGGAATATTTAGGTAGGAACGGCACTAAATAGAAAACATATGAGGATCACATTTTTTTCCAAACAGAACAGTTGTGTACTGTATTGTGACACAGTAAATAAAGGCTTTCTAATGCATGTTTAGGTTATTTTTACTGACTGTTTCTGGAACTGGGTCCAAACAATAAATCATGGGTAGTTTCATCTGTGGTGTGTTTATTGTTTTCTGTAAATACCAGTGCTTGGAATTTTTGGAAGAAACCAGAAGATAAAGGGCAAGACTAAGCAGTGGCTTCAGCCCCTGGTTTATTTTGAGAGGAACAACCCTCCAATCATGATTCATGCTGCATATTACACAATTATCTGATATCACCGTCCATGGGTGATTAGATGTATCTGCTTGTAGGGAATATTAGCAGGCAGGATTAATGAATTGATAAGCCATAATTTGGCTTTTTTTTGTTGTGTCAGCCCCATTCGCTCCCTGTAAATAGATTTACTGCCCACTGAAGCATGGTAAGTGAAGGGGAGGAATAATGATTTTTTTTTCTCTTGGCAAAGAGAGTGTTGTGCAAGAACTCATTTATATTTACAAGATAGAACCCTTTTGTTTTCATCTGCTGACTGTGTAACTAAATGAGATTGTTGGCAACTTTCTTCAGATGCTCTGATTCCCCCAGATGCTCAAAAGTTGTGAGCGTTCACCCCAAGTGATACAATTTTCTTAAAATGGCTTTTTCTCCTGTAACCCTTCAGTCGTGCTCTGTATACATATTTGTATTGTGTTTAAAACCTTGTATAAGAGAGAGGAGAGGAGGAGAGAGGAGGAGACTATTCTAGTTCTACCTTGGACATGAAAGCCAGCTGAGTGACTCTGGGCCAGTCACTCTCTCTCTCTCTCTCTCAGCTCAACCTACCTCACAAATTTGCTGTTGTGGTGAACATTGGAAGACAAAGGAGTATTATATACAGTATGTTCATTGCCTTACATTACTTTTGAAGTAATAAAGGCAGGACAAAAATCAAATAAATAAATAAAACAACCACGCCCTCCTAATGCTCCATTATCTCCATTGGTATATCCTTATTGTATCCAAGTTGATTGGTCTTCTAGAAGCTGCAGTCAAGGAAGAAAAGCATCTGTCTGAGAGAGGACTGATTAGGAAATATTAAGATAAATAATAAATGGTCTGAGAAGCTGTAAGAAACCTTCTTTGATCTGTGTATAGATAGGCTTTTAATTTCCCCCACTTAGAGGTGTTCTACAACATCTAGTCCTCAGATTTTATATCGTATCAACTATGGCTGGGTAGCAAAACTATAAATGTGAAAATGGCCTATGTTAGGCATAGCCTCAATTCTAAAAATAGATTAACAGAACCAAACGACACACACACACACACACACACACACACACACACACACATACACTGCCTCATTTCTCATCCGTTTCTCCCTTTTGTCTAGGCTGACAGTGGAAGAACACATTTGGTTTTACGCACGCCTGAAGGGGCTTCCGAAAAACTTGGTGAAAAAGGAAATGGAACAAATGGCTACAGATGTTGGCTTGCCTCACAAACTCAAATCTAAGACCAGCCAACTCTCTGGTAAATTGCTATTATTCAGTTATTTAGTTTTGCTTATCTTATCTACATACCTGTAGAATATAAGATGTTGAGAGCTCTCATTGCTCTTCTTTTGTAAGCTACAAGGGGACTTTCTAAACTCTTGAGGGATGTTGTACATCTTTGTACACAACGTTCTATTTATTGTGGGTGGTTAGATGGAGAAGCAGATGGGAAGAAAAAAGCATGGTGGGTGGTCTCGGTTGAGCAGCAAACATTAAGATTCCTCCTGGATGGTCAGAAAAATTCGGAGAAGAAAATTGTTCTTCACCTCTACATCCTGTGATTTACAGGATCTTCCTTGAGGAATTTAATGAATTAAAGGAAAAGAAAACCAAGGTCTCATTTCAAGATGGCCCATCCATATTTGAGAAATCATTGCTAAAGAATGGCAAGAAAAATCCAATGGTGTCAGTCTGGAAATATATATATATATATATATATATATATATATATATATATATATTTGTCTCCTAAAGGCATGGATGTGTCCTTCCTTAAATTATATAATAATTACTGGTGGTGTAGCTCATCTGAAGGATAGTTAAGGATAGTTAATTGGGAAAGACTATTTCAGTTATAACATGCCTGCCCACTTGCTTACCCATTGGGATATATTCACCTAAGCGCATGATGGTTAGTTCTTCGTATTTCTTTGTTAATCAAATTTAACCATGGCCACCCGTCTCATGAAAAGCTGTGTACAACAATTAGATGAAACTACGCACATATAAAGGAATCGTTATAAGAATATAAAAGCATTAAACATTAAAATATCCCCAGAGAGAGCCTAAATCTTTCCAAACTTGTCTCTTAGGTGGCATGCAGAGAAAACTTTCAATAGCTCTGGCCTTTGTAGGTGGTTCTAAAGTTGTCATTCTTGATGAGCCAACAGCTGGAGTGGATCCGTATTCCCGAAGAGGAATCTGGGAGTTGCTCTTGAAATATCGCCAAGGTATTCTTTTGTCTTGCGGAGCAATGAAACTTTGCATGCTTATATTGGATGGTGATTGTCGGGAAGCAAAAATTTTACATAGAAAAGAGCAGAGGTTTAGTGGCAGAGCACCTACCTTACATGCAGAAGGTTCCTACTACAATTTCTGTTATCTCCATTTTGAGCTAGGGAAGAGTCCTATCTGAAACCCCAGAAAGCAATTGCTACCTAATGTATACAGTATTACGTTTGCTCAGACAGTGATCTGATTCTATACAATGTAATTCTATATATGGTATTTTTGTTTGCCTTTTTGTATGCAAGAATGCTACACTTAATTACACGCAAGATCACTATTTTCATTCAATATTCCACTTAATGTAACTGTATTTGAACTCTCAAGATGTGTTTGCCAAAGATTTATGTGCAGAAGAAGATTTGGCATACCTAAGATGGCTTAAACCAGGGGTATCAAATTTGATTTGTGTTTGACTTCGGGGGGCCAGAGGGGGCATGGCCAGCGTGATATCACTCGTGTCAGGGGCGTCTGTGGTGACCCGAGCGCTCTGCCAGTGAAAATGGGCTCACGAACTCCGTTTTTGACTGCGACAGCCTCCTCCCACCCTCTGCCAGCGAAAATGGAGCTCGAGGGAGCTGTGCGTGGGCCCCCCCAAGCTCTATTTTCACTGAGGTCAGCAGGAGGGTTGTCACAGCTGAAAACAGAGTTTGGGAGGGCCACATGCGGCCCTCCCAAGCTCCGTTTTCACTGACAGAGGCACCGCAGGCCAGTCCTTTGCTGTTTCCAAGGCGGCCTAGATTCAGCCTGTGGGCCTTGACTTTGACACCCCTGGCTTAAACTAAGCCTAAACTGGCTCTCCAAAATCTTCCAGATGAAACCTTTAGTTTTGCTAACATTTTGGTCAGAACAATCTAGCCGTATTACTTTTCTGATGTTTCAAGTTAAGGTGTCTCCCAGCCCAACAATCTGCAATCTTTTAAACTAGAGATGTTAAGGTTTTCTGCAATGCTACATGTGTTCTCTTCCACTGAGCTAAGGATGTTCCTTATGAAGTGGTGTTTGAATAGGCTGTGGTCCTCCAGTTGAACCTTCAGTTATTTGTAAAGTTGTGCATAGGAGAAAGAACTTGATGCTACTGACAACATTTCTATGCTTTAATTAATGGGCAATAATAACATTGACATCAGATTTCAGCCAGCTAGACTGGCAGATCTTAATCTTCTATATCTTCTAGCTATGGCTTTTGTAAGAACATCTACAAGACTCTTTGGACAAGCATGGGATCACCATGGTGGTGTGGAAAGTTAATTTGCTCCTATTTACCTAGTGTTCATTTACCGTCTCCAACCTGTTGCCTGCCCACGTAAGGAAAACAGAAATCACATGATCACTAAGCTTCCCTAATACGTCCGTGTTTCTTTTGAATTGTAGGCCGCACTATCATTCTCTCCACCCACCACATGGATGAGGCAGACATCCTTGGAGACCGAATTGCCATCATATCTAATGGCAAACTTTGTTGCGTTGGCTCTTCATTATTCCTGAAGAACCAGCTGGGCACAGGATACTACCTGACCTTAGTCAAGAAGGATGTGGATTCCTCACTCAGCTCCTGTAGAAACAGCAGCAGCACAATATCTTACCTGAAAAAGGTAGGAGCTGTTGCCAGTGTGGTCTAAAACAATCTAAATAGATGGGGCTTCTGAACTATGGTAACTTCTTTCTTGGGGGTCTATAATCATACAAAATATTCAGCAGCACAATGTCACGGTTTAAAGACATAGCAATATTCCGATTTCTGATTGATTTGATTTCAATGCCTGCCTTGGTTGCTCTTGTGTCCGAGTTACAGTGTTCTTAAAATGTACTTCCTCCTGATCTACTTGAGCTAAAAGATCTTTGAATTGCCTTTTCTTCTGTAACTAGGATGACAGCGTTTCGCAGAGTAGTTCTGATGCAGGCCTTGGGAGTGATCATGAAAGTGACACCCCAACAATAGGTAAGGTTGTTTCTTGCGTACTGAACTTCTGCACTTTGTTTGGCTAGATGGGGAGTTCTTAATCCCCATTGTGATAGAATTTTGATATTAATTTTCTTGGCATTTAAAAAAAATAGTCCAAAGTCTGCAGCATTGATAGATTATTAGTCTAAGCAAGGTGGGTTAAAAACTTAGGCTTTACTTCTGGCAGTTGCCTTTTATTGCTGGTTAATGTGATGGCGGGATTCTTCTCTCCTCCTAAATCCCATAATACCTGCTCTTTTAAAAAGGGCCTCACCCCTTGGAATAGATCTGGGAAGAATATAGGTAGCACCCTCTCTACTCATGGCTCTGTTACTTGAGAATCTTTCCATGGACATGGTAAGCCCTTCTATTCATGGAAATAGCAATAGCAATAGCAGTAGCACTTAGACTTATATACCGCTTCATAGTGCTTTTACATCCCTCTCTAAGCGGTTTACAGAGTCAGCATATTGCCCCCAACAATCTGGGTCCTCATTTTTACCCACCTCGGAAGAATGGAAGGCTGAGTCAACCTTAAGCCTGGTGAGATTTGAACTGCCGAACTGCAGGTAGCAGTCAGCTGAAGTAGCCGTTATCTTATATTGCTTCAATTCCCCAAGATAAGCACTTTGATCATTAGCAATAACTGATAACGAAAAGATTATATTTAGTTGGTACAGCTCAAAGCAGCAGTGGCAACGGCAGAATCTGATGACTTCTTGCATTCTTCTAGATGTATCTGCAATTTCTAATCTGATTATGAAGCACGTTCCAGAAGCAAAACTGGTGGAGGACATTGGCCACGAGTTAAGTTATGTTTTGCCCTATGAAGCTGCCCGAGAAGGAGCTTTTGTGGAGCTGTTTCATGAGATCGATGACCGCCTCTCTGACCTGGGTATTTCCAGCTATGGCATTTCTGAGACTACTTTGGAAGAGGTATGTGAAACATGCAGATGACAGCATCAATTCTCAAATTGTTCCTAGCTTGTTTTGATCCCAGCAAGGTGTGGCTGAGATGTATTTATTTATTAATTAATTACTTTTATTATTAAATCCCTACACCGCCAATCTCACCCAAGGGACTCTGGATGGTTTAGAACAACATCAATACATCTATACGAGGAACAGTTCAGATTTAAAAAAAAAAACCAAGTTAAGAAGAAAGTTAAAATTTACCACTTTTAAAATTTAAAAGTGAAAACCAGAATTTAAAAAAATCAGACAGTTAAAAGAGTTAATAAGGTAGAAGCAGTGCCCTCAAGCCACCGGCCACCTAGGGGTGAAATGTTCCTGGTTCAGACTGGTCCAGCTGAACTGGCGGCCGGTGGTTCGGAGAACCGGTAGAGATGGCGGCGTGAGGCTCTGCCTACCTGCCCGGTCGTTGTTGCTTCCTGGTTTTAACCAGGAAGTAACCTGTTTTTTACCCTCTGCAGAAGGGTTTGCGCATGCGCAGAGGGTCCAAGCACCCACACAGCGCATGCACTTCCGAACCAGTTGGGAAGGTAATTAGATTTCACCCCTGTCAGCCACCCCCAGAGTTGCAACACGCCTCATGCTAATTAGCAAAGCCAGGTTTTAACATTCTTCCAGAGAGCCAACAACTGAGGTTTGCCTTAATTCTGAAGGTCAGATGTTCCAAAGGGCGAAAGCAACAGCAGAAAAAGCAGAGGTGGTATTCAGCAGGTTCTGAAAAGTTCTGGAGAACCAGTAGCAAAAATTTTGAGTAGGTCGGAGAACTGGTAAATACCACCTCTGACTAGCCCCACCCCCATCTATTCTTTGCCTCCCTAATTCCAGCTGATCAGGAGGAAATGGGGATTTTTCAGTAATCTTCCCCTGGAGTGGGGAGGGAATGGAGATTTTACAGTATCCTTCCCCTGCCACACCCACCAAGCCACGCCTACCAAGCCACACCCACAGAACCGGTAGTAAAAATTTTTGAATCCCACCACTGAGAGAAAGCTTTCCTCCTGCATCCCGCCAGTCAAAATTCTTTGACCAATGGGATAGGCAGCAAGCAGCATGTCCTTCCCTGCTTAACCAGGTGGGATGGATCAATGTAATTGGGAAGAGACTGCTCTTGAGGTCCAATAATAACCTTCTTGCACTTGGCAGAGGAGTATGCTTCCAAAACGTATTAACACCCATTCTCATGAAATGAATTGCAGTGTTGCAAAACTGTGTTTTGGCTTTTCTGGTGGGTGGAATAGTAATAGAAATAAATAATAATAGTAGTAAATACAAACTTAAGAATTTCATGCTATTCATGGATCTAATTCTCCAGTGCTATGAACTGCGGCCAGGGAATATTCAGATGTCTCTGGTGAGCTGCACATGAGGGTAGAAACTTCATCTCCACGGGTGTTATTGTGAGCTATGCTAAAAGCAGCTCTCTACAGTTCTGCCTCTGGATTTTACTTACACTTATCAGGGCATCCATGCATGGTGGTAGAGGCCTAATCAGAACTGCCATCTGTGAGGTCAGTAAAAAACTCAACTTTCCTCCCAGCTTTCTTTGGGAAAGGAACTGCCCTCCCCTAGCATCTCTGCAGGGAACTTTGAAAAAAACTGACTCACCCTAACCTTAACCCTACCCTAGCCCTACCTGGAAATGTCATGGATTAAATCAGGAACCCTTTTTCTAAGAAATATGTGGCCTGCCACTTGGGGATAGCTCATCTTGGCTTTTTTTCAAACATGGTTTTCTCTCTTCCTCCCACAAAGCTTGAATTCTCTTCCATGAGATCCATGTCTTTGGGTCTTTTCTTACTTGTGCTTAACCACACCACAAGCCTTCCCCTCCACCTCCCTCTCTCTGTTATGTCACCATGACATTGCCTCCAGCCCCTTCTCCGTTCATGAGTGAAACAGGTTAAGGCAGCTTTAGCTGTGCGAGTGTTTATGTAGCTTTCTCCAGTCTATTTCATCAGAGTCAATGGGGGGGTTCCTCCCGGTTCGGCCCGATTCTGCTGAGCCAGTAGCGGTGACGATATAACGTCACTGAACCGGTTCTGCCACTCTGCCCCCGCCACACCCCCATCCCCCGCGTTATTCTTATCTTTTATTTGGCCCCACCCCCAAGCTATTGCTGCCTCTTGAGTCCCAGCTGATGGCTAGAGGGAAAAAAACTGTTTAAACTCTTGCCGCGACTGGTGCCTGCAAAAATACATAAGTAGATCAGTGCCTGCAAAAATACATGACTGGATCAGTGCCTGCAAAAATAAATAAAAATAAATGAACCTGCTTGCTTTAACTGGTATTATTTATTTATTATAAATACTAATAAATATTTAACTGGGATTAAGTATTTATTATAATTAGATTTATATTCTAACTTTATTTTGTACAAATCAAGTTGGTGTTAATTAGTATTTCTCAACCTTGGCAACTTTAAGATGGACAGATTTCGATTTCAACAGAGGAATTCTGGGAATTGAAGTCCACATGTGTTAAAATTGCCAAGGTTGACAAACACTGCTGTAAATAATGCTCCCACCTCCCAATTTCTCCCAAAACAACAACCCTGTGAGGTGGATTAAGCTGAGAATGAGTGACTGGCCCACGATGGTCCTGCTGGCTTTCATACATAAGGTGGGGTTAGAACTCATAGTCTGCTGTTTGCTAGTCCAGTACCTTCATCACTACACCAAACTGGAACGTTGAGATGACTCATGCAGTTTACGTAGAAGTATCCTGTAGAGCAGGGGTGTCAAATTCGATTTCATTGAGGGCGACATCAGGGTTGTGTCTGACCTTGGGAGGGGGGGAGTGGGCGTGGCTGGGGTGGGCATGGCCATTGTGGGCATGGCCAGCTCAACGTCCTGCAGCCTGTGTGTAAGCCTCCCAGGTTCCATTTTTGACTCCATTTTCACTGGCAGAGGGCTGCAGGAGGCCATCACAGCTAAAAACAGAGCTTGCATGGGCCACACACAGCCCTCCTGAGCTCCGTTTTCACTAGCAGAGGCACCATTGGCTGGTCCTTTGCTGTTTCCAGGGCGGCCATGTGGACCAGATCCAGCCCATAGGCCTTGAGTTTGATACCCCTGCTGTAGAGGCTTCAAGATAGATCCTCAACGTAGCTTAGCATAAAGAAGCATAGGTTAAAGGCATCACTTTTGTCTTTCAGATTTTTCTCAAGGTGGCAGATGAGAATGGTGTGGACGCAGAGACTTCAGGTAAAACAGCAAAAATTGTGCAACACTGGAAAACTTTAGATAATATAACAACTGAGTTGTGGATTAGTAAAGCCTGTTCAATTACCACATTAGAAAAATGTTAATGAAATTTCAAAAGAGAAACCACAATTTTATTACTTTTTATGATTTACCTTAATAACAATAGATTGTAATCTGGTATATTCTTTATATATAATAACTTTTCACATGTATAGTTCCTAATTTTATTTAGATGATATATTTTTCTTATATTTTCTATATTTCTTTTTTTAAATGTATCTTGGAATTATGTTAATGCAGCTGCATGACATTGTAAAGGAAAAAAATAAACTACTCCTTAAAAAAAATAATTATAACAATAAACAATATTATTATTATAACATGCTGCCCTAAAATCAGTACTGTTGTACATTAAATGTTCCTTTCATGTGGTAGCCCTTAATATCTAGCTATTGTATTTGAAACCTATGGAGTAAGAAAGGTTTATGCCGGCAATGGGGATTTCCAGAAAGATCTGTCAGTAATAAGGTGATTCGTAATGTGAATCGGATTGATGTATCTGTCAGCATCTTTCAAATGTTACAGCTCCCATACGAAAATAGTTTGACGTGTGCGAAAAGCTGGTACCATTTGAGAGTCTGCTGAGAAGACTCACGTGCCCTAGAACAGGGCTGTCAAACTCGCGGCCTGCAGGCTGGATGCGTCCCACACTGGTCACGCCTGGTTACACAAAGGGGGGGAAGTCACGATATGTCACATGATGACATGAATTTGATACCCCTGCTCTAGAATCAAAGGACCGTGAAATGAAATCACTCAGCAAATGTTGATGAGATTGGCCTTTGGATGCCCAGTTCTGAACCAAACCTGCACCCACATCACTGTGCTTCTATCCCATTGCCCTTTCTTCTAAAAACAATGACACGTCACTTCCTTGAAGCAACTTTTATTTATTTTCTGGGAAATTCCTGGCTGGACAAGACTCTTAAAAATAAAAGGAAAACAGAGCAGAAAACATACAAGTGTAATAGTTAGGGCATCATGACTTCAATTTTGATAGAAAATAAACTCTTCTTTTCAGATGGCACATTACCCGCTAGAAGAAACCGAGTCTTTGGAGACCGACAAAGCTGCCTTCACCCATTCACAGAAGATGATGGTCTTGATGCCAACGATTCTGACATAGATCCAGGTAGAGTGGAAAGCTTATGAGATAAAAAGTACATTGTATTTATAACTGATGACCAACTGTAAAATGCGGTTCATTTGCTTTGCATGATATGTTGATCATATTTCAAATAAGGACTTTGAGGTTATGGATGGGTCATTGTAATTCAGGGCAGTATCACCTCCCAACACACCCAAGTTTAGAAGAATTTTGATGAACTTCACACATGAACATAAAACCCGGTGTACATAACTTGAGACCCAAGAAACAAGAGGCTCCCTCCAGATTGACATCAGAGTTAATTTACTGGTAGTCCTTCCTTACTAACAGTAATTGGGACCAGAATTTCTGTTGCTGAGCAGAGCTGAGGTGAAATATGATGTAACCATACTGCTTAGCAGTGGCAGTTCCAGTTCCAGTTGCATTTGTTAGGCGAGGACCTCATGCTTCTTCTGCCCTACCATGCTTGCCTTGACTTCAGCTCCCTGCACCTGCCTATCTTCCTCCTGTCTCTGTCTTTCCGGCTGCCCTGTATTCCACCATTTACTGTCCCCATCTGCCCTTCATTGTCCCATACTGATGAGACGCGCTTGGCCAAGGCAACCACTTACCTTCTCTAAGCTTGAATATGAAGAGATATATTTGGTTTTAAGCCTACTTGATGCAACCCACAAAATGGTACTGAATAATCAAATGACATGCATGTCTGTCTGTGAATCATCATTTGTCAAAATAAACTAATAACGATACGGTGGGAAATTGTTATTGTGATTGCTGGAAAGGACAGTCAGGGTCAGTTCCCCGAGCCTTATCCCTAGAAATTTATAACTTCAAGTTTAGCATCAAAAAAATGCAGGTGCCAGGCTGCTGTTTCAGCCGCTTGATTTCCTTTTGACAGCTGCTGCTTCTAGCTCCAACATGGCTTCCAGTTCAAAAATTTCTCTTTTGCTTCAGGTGATTTGGAGGGAAAACGTACCGTATCTGTTGCAGAGATGGAAAATCTACCAGTTCTAACAACCCTACTAGATGTTCCTGAACTGCAACTCCTATCTTTAAACATTGACCATGCTAGTTGGGGCACTTGAGGGGCGGGGTTGTAGTACAGCTACATCTTGTGAGCCATGCAATCCTCCTATGCTAAGTAAGAGAGCAAAGGTTCCAATAACTCTAAGCAGATGCTTAAACAAGGTGTTCTACCTAGAAGTTCTTCAGCTTAAATGTTTTCATTGACTCCCAATTCTTTGCTTGCAGAATCTCGGGAAACTGACCTTCTGAGTGGGATAGATGGCAAAGGATCCAGTCAGATGAAGGGCTGGAAGCTGACTCAGCAACAGTTTGTAGCTCTGCTTTGGAAGCGGCTGCTTATTGCCAAGCGCAGCAGAAAGGGCATTTTTGCCCAGGTGAGTCGGGTTCTCTCCGAAGGGTTCAATTCTACAGGTAGTCCTCAATTTACAACCCACAATTGGGACTGGAACTTCCATTGCCAAGTCATGCCCAATTCTACAATCCTTTTTTTTTTTACCCCGGTTGTTAAGCAAATGGCTGCAGACGTTAAATGAATTATGGGGTCATTAAGAAAATCTGGCTTCCCCATTGATTTGGCTTGTTAGAAGCCAGCCGGGAAGGGCATAAATGGCAATTATGCGACCGTACGGAGGACACTGCAATACTTGTAAGTGTAAGCTTTTCTCAGTGCGAAGCTTGAATGCTGATGGTTTACACATAAGGGGTTAAAATCAGATTCTTATTTCCCATCCAACGCCAATATATATTAAACTCTATATTGACAAGAATGGTAATTTGCAGGATGAATAATGCTCTTCTGTTGTTGCTTTTTTTCTGCTGAATTAATCACATCAAAGTTTTTAGAGTTTTAATGTGGGATGAAGTTTGAAATGTGGTGGGGGGAAGGCCATGTTCTTTGTAAGGATTCCCCCCACTCCCAAGAAAAGTGCAATCATTTGCTTTTTTTCCCTGGGTGATTCATTTCATTTGCTGTTGAAAGGCTGTATGACAAAGGAATCTGCAGTTCAGTTTGACATTGCTGATTAAATATTGAAAATGATAGGAACCAAGTTTTTAGAATGTTGTGCAAAACTGTTATTCTTGAAGAATTTTGTGAGCCTGTTCCCTTCCCTCCTATCTGCCTCATTTCAGATTGTCCTCCCTGCCATCTTCGTTTGCATTGCTCTTTTGTTCAGTCTGATTGTTCCTCCCTTTGGAAAATATCCCAGCCTTGAATTGCACCCGTGGATATATGATGAGCAGTACACATTTATCAGGTAAATATTAAGCCATAGTTCAAGAAATCTGATATCACCTAGTATGTTATGGTGTGCAGACTCAAACTCACAGATTAAGTCAGATGTGATAAACAATGCAAAACCAAATGCATCATATCATATACTTCTGGGAATTCTGAATGGAGATAGAAATAAACATGGAAGGACCATGGAATTAATGGGAATTAATGGGAAGGAACATTAATCTTGTTTGAAACAAATAGCTTCATCTTCCTGAATTCTTCCTATTCCCCTGTTTCTGTTTCCTCTGCCTTTGAATTAATTTTAAGCCTTGATGGTTTCCTTTTGATGCATCCACAGCAATGATGCCCCAAAAGACGCCACTACTCAAAAGCTTTTGAGCGCTCTTCTCAGCAAACCTGGTTTCGGGACCCGTTGCATGGAAGGATACTCCATTCCGTAAGTGGAATATTAGGAAAACTTCGTAATTTTACTTCGTAAAATGAAGAAAGAGCCAGAAAACACTTGACATTCATCATGGATCTATTGGCAATTACTAGTATGACTGTGTTGTGTGTTCAGTAATTCTGGGAGAAATACAGATTGCAGCTACAGAATGTGGTTTATGCTCTTAAATTCTGTTAATGTGGTTTTTGGATTATGTTCTTAAATTCTGACAAGAATTTCTTGATCTCGAACGTATACTGAATTTATGCTGAATCTGCAGCTGTCAGAAATCCTAACTGATATACCTAGTGGTTAACCTGATGGAAAAGTTGGGTAGCTGCAGGCCCAAACAATATAACTGGAACGGCTTGGGCAAAGCTCTATAAAACCTTAGCAGCCACACGAGTTGCTACTTATCTGTTTTAAGGTGGAGCTCTTAAGATTTCATACTTGAAAGTTGTTTTACAAACTACATTCGGGCCACGTGTGCCTATAGTTCAAACTGATGTAAATAGAAAGGATTAATCACCTGCCTAATCCGCATATATATAATTGGTGATAGGAAACGGGGCTCCTTAGTCCTGCCATCTGCTTGGCTAGTATAAGATTGCTGAATGAAAGTCTTTTCTTTTGGTCTTCTGTTTTTTGTTTTTACAGAGGGGCTCCTTGTTCTGTGGGAAAAGAAGAGTGGAGCCAAGATCCAGTGCCTGAGAATCTCCTGGAAATCTTCCAGAAAGGCAATTGGACAATGAAGAATCCTTCCCCATCGTGCATATGTAGCAATAACAATATCAAGAAAATGCTTCCAATGTGCCCTGCTGGGGCTGGTGGTCTACCTCCTCCCCAGGTATGTGGTTAACACTTGGGATATACTTTCTTCCAGTCCTAATTCCTGGCAGCTAAAACATCCTGCTAGGAGGTAGGGAGGTAGTTGGATAGACCGTAGATAACTGTGAATTATTTCATTGATGTAATCCATTTATAAGCTGCTGCGGCCATTTGAGGTGGCACACAACTATATAATGACACTTTTTTTAAAAAAATGGAAACTACAGTTCCAAATGCAGATATAAATCTAAGCAGAGAGGATCACAAGTCACCCTGTGAAGGTCTTCTGGAACAGTCAGATCTTTAGAGCTTGCTTAAAAGCAGACACTGGACCATATGGTTTTCAGGGATGATGTTGTTCCAGAGGAGAAGAATCAACCATAGATTACTCTGTCTCTGAATCTTATAAGATGGCATTGTTTCAACAATAAGGCCTTGAGACTTCCAAGAAAGAAATAGTTGAAGAGCTGCTGAGTAAATCACCTCTTTATAATCGCTTTCCAAACAAGAAGAGGACTTGAGCTTATCCACAAGTGCTCCTTGTGAGGAGACCGTAGGACACTGGTCTCTGGTAGGTTTAGAGCTCTAGGACATGAAGACACTAGGTTTGTCTAAATATTGAAGGATATTTTTAAACAATGAGCCCAGAAGTTAATTGTAAGAATATCTGCATCTATAAATAGATTGTGATTAAAAGAGGTTGTGGAAGAGGAACAAGTTTTACCTTACAAGGTGGAAAACTAATCTGAACGTGGATGTAAAAGCGACAAGCTTCAAGAATTTTATGGAAAAAGATGCTACCCTTGACATACAAAAGAAGCAAGCAGAATTAAATTAAGTTAAAAGGGATATACAAATTACAAACCAAGAGAGTGACCTGGATAATTTTTCTATATTGGAGTTACAAAAAACAGGACTGTTAAAGGTTTGGAGAATTTTGTGAGAAAGTCAAAAGAAAAAAAAAAGGAAAGGAAATCAAGTGTCAGTTTTGGAAGACAGTTTTTCCTTTTTGTTTCCTAACTGCCACATATTTTAGCCTGGGAAATTGGGAGGGGTTTTTTTTTTTTTTTTGGAGCGGTAGAAAGTTAGTCATAACAACATTCCGTATTCAAGGACACTTTTACCTGCATCTGCTGGAGACTGCCTGGAGATTGTATCCAGTTGAGTGTGAAAAGTTGATTGGACTGTGTGATGAACTTGTGGGTGTGGGGCAGGGCTGTGAACTGTTAGCTGGGTGGGGGAAACCTGGAAGCTTTCAGATTCGGGTTTTCCCGGATGTGCCAACATGACATCTCTAATAAATTAGAATTTTGAGGAACCTCAGGCCTCGGAGTTTTATTTTGTTGGGTGTGTTCCTTGGAACCCTGACATCAAGTTTTGGGGCATTATTTGAAGAGATAAAGATCAAGATTGTTAAAAATAAAGAGAAGAGAGGTAAAGTTGGTTTATTTGATCAAGTTTAAAATAGACATATTGTTGTCTCTAGTAACCCTTAATAGACTTTTGCTTATCGGGACAGAATGATGAGGCTTTAAGGCTTTATTTATAGATAAAAGATGAATCAGGGATTATTTGTTTTACTTTACTTTATGTGATGTGATAAATTACTAAGTTTTTACTTGTGATGAAGGGGAAAGGCGTTTCTTTATACATTTTCTTTTCTAATTTTTTCCCGTATCTTCAAATTTTTTTCTTTCCTTTTCTTTTTTTAGTTTGCATTCATTTCTATTGTTGCAATTGTATTTTTAAAATAAAATTACTACTAAAAAAGCAATAGGGCCTGCAGGCAGCCAATTATGCCAAATCTTACAAGATGGACAGAGACAATTGGAGAAAGGAGGGCTCATAATTACTCTGGTCTACAGTCATGAAGGGCATTAGAGATACAGTCAGAACCTTTAACTAGTGCAGCTTGTGAAGTAGAATTGTCACTTGGACAAAATGAGGCACATCCATAACTACCGGTATCTAGCCTGCTACATTTATACCATTAGAATATGAAGTATTAGAATGAAGAGGGGAAAAAGAGAAATTAAAACCTAGTGTTAGTTAACCTTTAATATATTTCAGAGGTTTCATGATCTCTGCTATGGGTGGAAAATGAAATGTAGAATATTCATAGCGGGTTTGGGTTACTGATTTTTATAATAAATGACAATAGTGGTAATTCAGGACCAATCACATCCTGGCTTATTCAGTGTTCTACTTTCCTCCTCTTGTACTATCTACAGAGAATCCAGGAGACCACTGATATTCTGCAGAATCTGACGGGGCGCAACATTTCTGACTATTTGGTGAAGACTTATGCACAGATCATTGGAAAAAGGTGCTTCATCTTGCTTATTGTTGCTACTCTTCTTACTTTATGGCAACTTTTACTATGATTATCAAGCTGCAGTTTACATGTATTCCATTGTTTTACTTTCTATCTTTTAACCCCAAAGCAGAAGGGAGGATCTGGTAGCATCCTTTTAGGCCAGGGCTGTCAAATTCAAGGCCCATGGGCCACATCCGTCCTACTGGGTGATTAAATACGGCCTATGGGGCCGGCCTGGAAATATCAAAGTACCAGCCAGCGGTGTCTCTGCAGACTGAAAACAGCCTGCGCAACCTGTTTTTGGCCTATTTTCGGCTGCAGGAAGCCATGGAAGGCGAAAATGAGGTGTCAGGGAGGCACCCGGCACCCCCAGGCCCTGTTTTGGCCAATAAAGTATTGCAGGAGGCTGGCTGGGGAATTCTAGGAGTTGAAGTCCTCCAGGCTTAAAGTTGCCAAGGTTGGAGACCCTTTCCTCTAGTCCCCTTTCTATTGAAAAGGCTTTTTAATCAAATGTATTTCTCCCTATCTTATACATGTTGGAACTGGTTGACTTAGACCTAAAATAATGAGTTTTTCTTTGCTTTTTATACCCACAGATTGAAGAGTAAGCATTGGGTCAATGAATTCAGGTAAATATCTTTTTTTCTCTCCCTTTATGAGAGTCATCTGATCTTAAGAGCTTTACTCATATCTGCAATTACTTTTTATGGATTTTTCCAGTTTGGCTTTATTTTTAGGCCATTCCTTACCCAGTCATTTACTCAACCAATAATGTGATGTAGCTACACTTTGAGAGACGATAAGTCACTCACTAGAATGCATGAAATGTGTGTTCACACACTGCAACTACATATGTTTTATTTTATCCATAACTGATTGAATGAGTTGTAATGTCCAGGCTCAGATGTAACTCTGAGCCATTAAACCATAGTTTAAAAGCAAAAATAGCTGGCTTCATACAATGTGCCAAGCCAAAACCTATTATATTATCATTTAGTTTAATTTATTTTGTGTGTATAAAAAAAAAACATTGATTGTAGGTAAATGGATAAGAGACATTTATTTATTTATTTGTTCAACTTGTATGCCACCTTTCTCCGAAGACTCAAGGCGGCTTACAATGCATTTAAAAACCATATATAAAAACATTAAAAATCAAACAGTTAAAACCCATTCACACCATTCATGGCCGGATCTCGCCAGATCGCAACAGTGAGATCAATGGCCCCAGGCCTGCCGGAAAAGCCAGATCTTCACCGCTTTTCGGAAGGCCAATAGGGTGAGGATGGTCTGGACCTCAGGAGGTAACTGGTTCCAGAGAGCTGGGGCAGCCACAGAGAAGGCCCTCCCCCACAGGCCCACCAGCCAGCACTGTTTAGTTGACAGGACCCGGAGGAGACCAACTCTGTGGGATCTTACTGGTCGCTGGAAGCTATGCGGTAGAAGGCGATCTCAAACATTGTTGCTGAGGCAAAGTTGAGAGTAGAAACTGGGAAAAAAAAGTGTGAATCAGTTAATAATCGATTTACACTTATAATCCCTTATACACTTATAATCAATATGGTAATTATAATAGTATAACCAGCTATTCTGCAACTTGCTAGGTTGGACATTCCAAATTGGAGAGAGTGAGGCCAATAAATGAATAATACCCAAATGCAATTTCATAACTCACCATTTGTTCTATATGGATCTCACTTTAATGAGGGAGAAGAGCGTGGTAGCTGTGAGAAATATCTATGTGGCTGCTCTTCTTTTTGTTCATGTGGGATGGAGATCTTTCTCCTGAGTTATCTATAACCAGGGTCCCCCCTCTGTGTTACATATAAACAAGCACATGTACCTTTGCTGAAGGTTGCAGCATATTTTGTTTTATTGTCTTGCTCAATACAAGGCTTTAGAAAGCTGCACATCATGCCAAAAATACAAAGTCATAGAGTAGGAAACATTTACAAAAATAACCTTCTACTACAACAGCTTCTTTCATCTGTTCATAGATATGGTGGCTTTTCTTTGGGAGCTGGTGGATCTATTGTGCTTCCTCGTCATGAAGAGGTCAATGATGCCATCAATCAAGTGAAGAAAATCTTGGAAATTGCCAAGGTAAATAGCTAAGGAATTTCGCTATTTGAGTAAACGTTGCTCCAGGAGGATACTTAGAATTTCTGCTCCTTTTTGAATCCATATATCCATCATATATTGGGGATACAGCAAAAAAAAAAAAGCACATAGACAGTACCCTTGCTGATATGATTATGAGCCACGGTGGTGCAGTGGTTCGAGTGCAGTACTGCAGGCTATTTCTGCTGCCTGCCGGCTGCCTGCAATTTAGCAGTTCAAATCTTATCAGGCTCAAGGTTGACTTCCATCCTTCTGAGGTGGGTAAAATGAGGACTCAAATTGTTGGGGGCAATATGCTGACTCTGTAAACTGCTTAGAAAGAGCTGTAAAGCACTATAAAGCAGTATATAAGTCTAAGTGCTATTGCTATTGCTGTTACTAAGAAGTACATTATCTGGAGATCAGTAGAGTTATTTTTTTTAAATTGGATTTTTAAAGTTTCATTTTTATTTTTAGGGGAGTGCTGCTGAACGGTTTCTAAACAGCTTCCGGAACTTCATGAAAGGCCTGGACACAAGTAAAAATATTAAGGTATTAATTCCACTTGGCTGATTTCAGGACCATATTGCTTAGACATCTTGAACCACCACATAGCGTTTCCCCAAATTTAGAAAACAAACCTGTCTGGAATTAAAATTAAAAACATACTTCATTGTGATATCCACATGGTTTACTTTTGTGGTATAAGATTTTATTTCCAAAAAGCCCCATACATTCAGTGACTACTTGTTCAGCTACTGTTTGAAGTTACAACAGCACTGAATGAGTGGACTTACAACTCTTCCTCATGGTGGCAGCCATTGCAGCATCTCTGCGGTGACAGGCAGTGGTGGGTTGCTCCCGGTTTGCACCGATTCGCAAGAACCGGTAGTAAAAATTTGTAGTAGTTCCGAGAACCGATAATAGCATTGGCTGGCCATGCCCCCGGCCTGGTCGCCGCTCGCATACCCTGCCCACCTCATCAGAGGCTTTTTAAAAAAACTTTTAAAAGCATTTTTTCCTACAACCTCTTCCGCCGAAAAAATGTTTTTAAAAGTAAAAAAAAAGCCTCTGATGATCCCGCGGCTCAGCTGGGAACGTCAGAGGCTTTTCAAAGCATTGTTTTCTACAACCTCTTCAGCTGAAGAGATGGTAAAAAAAATGCTTTGAAAAGCCTCTGACCATCTCAGCTGAATTGCCTGATTGGCAGAGGTTTTTCAAAGCATTGTTTTCTGCAACTTCTTAAGGTTGTAGAAAAAATGCTTTTAAAAGTAAAAAAAAGAAAAAAAGTTGGCCACGCCCACCCAGTCACATTACCCCCCCACAAACCACGCCCACAAAATAAGCCACGCCCACAGAACCAGTAGTAAAAAAAATTAGAACCCAGCCCTGGTCACAGGGCATCGTTATTCGGGCTCTTGGCATTTATGACATTGCAGTAGCCTGTGTCATGTGATCATCATCTATGATCTTCACTGCTGGCTTCTGACAGTGAAGTGAATGGGGAAAACAGCAGGTCACAAATGATAATCATGTGATTTAGGGACACTGCCAATATGTGCAATTATGTAACGATGTCAACTGGGACTACTGCTATTGCCATTGTAAATTAGTGTAGCCATGTGACGTTGTGCTTTGGGATCATGTCACATAGCAACACATTTGCTGGTCCCAATTAGTATTGCTAAGTGAGGACCTGCATATTCCTCTAGGAGTTATTAATCTAAATATGAATCTTGACTGGGAAAAGACAACCCAGAAATGTGATTCATACTAAGTAATAAAGAGTGACCTTCTATGACATACAAATCATTCTGCTGGCCTCATTCAACAGATCTATGGTGGTTATAAATATCTAAGGCAATCCTGAATTTAGGATAAGTCTTCCAACAAAACGTAGAACCAACATATACAAAACATATGAGCTATAAACACAGTCAATTGCATTGCCCAGCTTCCTCACCTTGTTAACCTAGAATTGCAAGCTCTATCTGAAACCAAACCCCCAAATTATATTTCCTGCCAGAAATATACATGCATGGCATTTTTTCATATCAATAGGCATTTAGATATTTGTGTATACCCGAAACCACGAAAAAGCTTGCCCAAGGCAAAAAATAATTAGTATATTATAAATACTAATCAAAATTTAACCCCCCATTTCATATAACTGTCAGTATGTGCAGTCTCTCTCACATGAAAACTACTGTCACACTGAAATGCACAGAGGAAGCCAACGGGAGCCTATGATTTTGATCCTCAAATCTGAGATCTCCTACCAAATGACTAATGTTCTCTCAGTTAAAACGAGATGTTTCCTTTTTCAGGTGTGGTTTAACAACAAAGGCTGGCATGCCGTTGGCGCTTTTATCAATGTCATCAACAATGCCATTCTCCGCGCCAACCTACAAGATGGAGAGAATCCAAGCAACTATGGCATTACGGTCTTCAATCACCCGCTGAACCTCACCAAGCAGCAGCTCTCTGAAGTTGCCCTGTACGTCCTGAAATGACAGCATGAGGGGTGGAAGGGAAAGGAACAGAGGGGGGAAGTAAAAATGTGTCTCTCGTGATCAATAGAACATGAAGTCTGAAGTCTTCTTTACGTAGTCCCAACTATGTAAACCAAGATTTCAATTACAATTGTCCTTTCTAAAGATATACTTAATTAAGAATCTGACTGAACGAGTGAAAAATCAATTTGTCACCTTTCCATCTTTCCATCTTTCTCTTTACTAGGATGACTACTTCGGTAGATGTTTTGGTCTCCATTTGTGTCATCTTCGCCATGTCCTTTGTTCCAGCCAGCTTTGTGGTTTTCTTAATCCAGGAACGTGTCAGTAAAGCCAAGCATCTCCAGTTCATATGTGGTGTGAAACCAGTGATCTACTGGGCGGCCAATTTTGTATGGGATATGGTAAGGCTGCATCCATTTGACATTTTTAATTTCTGTTTCTTTTGGTCATAGTCTGAAACAATGCAGTTGTTTGATCCTGTATCATATCCTGGCTTGTCAAAGAGTAATATAGAACCTGACCAGAAATAGTAGATGTTGGTATAGGAATACACATTCTCTAAATATCAGAAGCCAGCCTCTACACTGTATTTCAAGGATAAATTGCAATAACCACAAAGAAGATAGTAGTGCCACAGTACTGATTATTTAGAGATGAGACTAAGTAAAACTGATGAGTTTCAGTTTAATTACAATTTCAGCCATGTCCCAACCCTGTCTGTATATAAATGTTCAGTTTTGGAGATAGCAAGTAGAATGCTTTGAATCTGAAAGTTGACATAAATTGCATTAAAAACAACAAGAAGACTTTGCGGAGATTGGGGTTTAATCTAATCAAAAGAAAAGAAAAGAAAAAGGAATCGCAAACATGCAACCCAAACATTTTGGATCGTGAAGTATATCAGACATCCTATCTCCTTTTCTGTGGTTCCATCAGTGTGTATCACCTGTGTCTCATTGCAATTAGCTTAAGAAGATCTAATTCTTGAAAAGCTTGCCATGACCATCTCCTATGTAACTTAATTGTAATATTCATTTGCATCTTTTAATTTGGAGCTCTTCTGATTCTCTCTTTTTTTTTCCTTTGAAACTTACAGTGCAACTACATCATTCCAGCAACTTTGGTCATCATTATCTTTATCTGCTTCCAGCAGAAATCCTATGTATCCTCAACCAACCTCCCAGTGTTGGCACTTCTACTTTTGCTCTATGGGTAAGGAAAGCTCTTTTGATTCAGGTGTGGGCAACCACTGGTAGAATAGGTGAAGAGACCTCAATGCCTTTCTGTGTTCTTTTCCAGGTGGTCCATAACTCCCCTCATGTACCCAGCATCTTTTATATTCAAGATTCCTAGCACGGCATACGTGGTGCTGACCAGCGTAAACCTCTTCATTGGCATCAATGCGAGCGTAATCACTTTTGTCCTTGAACTATTCACCAGCAGTGTGAGTTCTCACTGAGTAAACCAACAGTAGCATTTGGTTTTTCTGCAGAATTGATTTTCTTGTGAATTTGAGTCAGATGAATATGGAAAGCAAGGCGTATTTGTGTTACCACACTTAGGACTTCTTCCAATTGCACAATCTTTTCTAAAGATGTAATTGAAAGGAGAGAATCAGAATTGATTTTCTTGTGAATTTGAGTCAGATGAATATGGAAAGCAAAGCGTATTTGTGTTACCACACTTAGGACTTCTTCCAATTGCACAATCTTTTCTAAAGGTGTAATTGAAACGGGAGAATCTGAATTTATGATTGCAGTGGGAGATAATACACCTTTATACAGGGGTGAAATGCTCCCGGTTCGGACCGGATTGCCCGATCTGGTAGCGATGGAGGTGGGTGGTTCAGAGAACCGGTAGCAAAAATCCCTGCCCCCCCCCA
>WNWU01000034.1:573081-584604 GCA_012654045.1 Ptyas mucosa | reverse complement strand
CCCCCCCCCATTGCACAGCTGAGCCACGCAATCATCAGAGGCTTTTTTTAATTATTTTTAAAAGCATTTTTTCTACAACCTCTTCTGCCGAAAAAAATGCTTTTAAAAGTAAAAAAAAAAAAAGCTCTGATGATCATGTGGCTCAGCTGGGATCGTCAGAGGCTTTTAAAAACATTTTTTTTACAACCTCTTTGGCCAAAGAGGTTGTAGAAAAAATGTTTTTAAAAGAGAAAAAGCCTCTGCCGATCAGGCAACTCAGCTGGGATCATCCGCCGAAGAGGTTGTAGAAAAAATGGTTTTAAAAGTGTAAAAAAAAAAAAAAGGTTGGCCACGCCCACCCAGTCACATTACCACCCCCCCACCCACCCCCACCAAGCCATGCCCACAGAACTGGTAGTAACAAATTTTACATTTCACCACTGCTTGATACTATTGGAGAAAGGTAGAACACAGCACAATTGAGTTGGACATTAAAAGATGCAGACTTTGCTCGGATGCTAATTCATAAGCAGGAGAAATCTAGTCAGTTAGTTAGTAGAAGACTTTAATAGAAGTCTTTTCCAACAGAAGAATGAGGGAAAAAATTGGTATCTCCTTCAGTAGTCATCTTTCTCAATTCTTAAGTTGTTTAGAGAGCTTCGGGGAAGAGTTGAACTATTCTCTCTACTGGTAGAAGCATCCTATAGAGACCACTGTCTAAAATCTGTAATTTTGAGTGAGTGAGCATAAATTGTGAAATTAAAATACAGCTTACATTTAAACTGAACCTGGAATTATGTCAATTCACCACTTAGATAATAGAATCAAAACAAACAGATCCTAGCTCTGTTGTTAGATTTGCCAATCCTGTCCCAAGCCGGACTGTCCTTTTTAATTTTAAAAAGCAAAGAGGAACCATCACTTGGTTCCTTTTTATCCAGATGATTGATTGATTTAAAAAGAAAAAATAGAGGAAGGTACAAATTTATCCTTTTGCCCTAAACTTTTTACATTTTAAGCCAAAACTAAGGGACCGGTTTAAATCATTTAAGTCTTAATGGTTGTTTAATTCTTTCAATGCTTTCTGAGTTGTAGATCTAGTGCCCTTGACATCTGTCCTGTTTGAAAATGTTCAAGCTGCTGATCGCCTTGGCTTCTGTGTCTTTTAGAAATTCAACAACATCAATGACATCCTGAAGTCCGTGTTCCTCATCTTTCCACACTTCTGCTTGGGGCGGGGTCTAATTGACATGGTGAAAAACCAAGCAATGGCAGATGCCCTTGAAAGATTTGGTAAGTAAGATGTTGCTCACACGGTTTAGGATTTCACAGTCTGGGCTTGGAGTGTGTTACATTCTGTTTTTCTTCCTGTTTTTTAAGCCCCAAAGCAGAAGGGAGGATCTGGTAGTATCCTTTTAGGCTAACATGTTTTATCAAAAAGGCAGAGACTTTCATGAACTACAGCTCAGTTCATTAGATGCCTGGAGTGGCTAAACTGATGTGGTTTCGGGCGGAGGGGAACAACGAAAGAGAAAATAAGGTGGGGTGATTAGGTAGATATGGGCTACATGTAAGATAGATGACAACTTCTACATCAATTAATCCTTTTAATATATTAAAAAGCTGTTGCATTTATTGAGATAGCCTGAAATCTTTTTTTTTAAGTTTGAAAAGGTGCTACTGGGCTCTTTCTGATGTTTGGCTATCATAGGCTAACAGGCTTCCCCTACAATGTCTGTTTTATAATGCATGTCTTAGTTTTCCTAGCCATGAAAAGAGGAACAGAATTATACATTCTCCATCCCAATCAATATTAATTTATCACTTCATTTCGGCACATTGTATTTGAAACATCCACGTAATGGTGGAGATACACAGCAGTGGCTTCTTGGGGATCTTTGTGAAGGCTGAACCAATTTATCTGCTCTCTCTGACCAGGTGAGAATCGCTTTGTCTCTCCTCTCTCCTGGAACCTAGTTGGGAGGAACCTTTTTGCCATGGCTATAGAAGGAGTTGTGTTCTTCCTCATCACGGTGTTGATCCAGTACAGATTCTTTATCAAGTCAAAGTAAGAAATCCTCTGTAGCAATCAGTTCCTAGCATGGGAAGGGTACATGGATATTTTTGGATTAGGCAGAGGCATGAGGACCTAAATCAGGCACCGACAATCTAGTGCCCTCCAGGAATTTTGGGAGGGTGAAAGTTTAACTCTTGTTGATTCCCAGCTCATGCAGCCAAATGTAAAGAATTATTTAAAATTGATTGATTGATTGATTGATCGATTCGATTTATATGCCGCCCTTCTCCAGAGACTCAGGGTGGCTTACAATGTGTTAAGCAATAGCCTTCATACTTTTGTATATACCTGCTTAGTAGGGCTTTCGGGGGCCCCCCAAGCGGTGTTCTTTTTTATTCAAAGTCAGCTTATTGCCCCCACAATCCGGGTCTTCATTTTACCTACCTCGAAAGGATGGAAGGCTGAGTCAACCTTGAGCCTGGTGAGATTCGAACTTGCAGTAATTGCAGGCAGCTGGTGTTACTTAACAGCACTCAACAGCACTTTAGTCTGCTGCACCACCAAGGCTCTTGGTGCTATAGTGGTTATAGCGCTAAACCTATAGAGGGGAACATTTTACTGTAGGTAATTGTCAGGTTACGACCCCTCCTTCAGCAACTGTTCTTAGTTAATAATGATACTGCTTGAGGGGAATTTAAGACCAGTCCTTGTAATTATGGCTATTCCATGTCCCTGCAGTCATGTGATTGTGATTCGGGCACTTCACATCTGGTTTGTAATTACAACACTTGCACGCAGCATCCCATACTCTCGTGATTGTCATTTGCCAACTTTCCTATTGGCTTCCTACAAGCAAGTCAAATGGAGAAGCCCGCAGGTGCAGGAGGTCACAAGCTGCTCCTGCTGCTTTTTTGCCCACCCCCATGCTCTGTGACGTCCATCCACCTGCAGCTTTTGCCTGCTGGCCTGGGACTCCTTCTGTGGTTCTTAGATTACAATGGCATCCAGGACTGCTGGGATTGCTGTCGTTAAGCAATGCAGTCACATCATGTTGCATTTTAAAACTTTATTGCTTAGTGACAAGAAATTCTAGTCTCCATTGTTGGCATAACCTGAGGCCTACCTGTAATGCCTGTTACAGAAGAACAACAAATGTCCCCACTGAAGGGGTTAAAAGAGGAGAAGTGAGGGATTAGTGTTAAGATCAAAAACTCTACCTTCATTTTTTATACTAATAACTCAAATTTATTTTAGAATTTACCACAGATCTGGTGGTGGTTTCAGTAATACACCTGGAACTTCATAGATCTTTATTTCCCCCCCAACTCCATCCATTTTGTCCATATTTTCTGCTCATTCTACTCTTTCTTTGGTACCAAAACCAACTTTTTAATTTCAAATATCTCAATTATCCAATTTAATTCTTCACCCCAATCTGTCAGTTATTTCATATAATTCATGGAAGCAAACCTAGATTTGTCAACAAGCAAATCTTATTCGGGAAGCATACTGCTTTTAAAATATGGCATAGATCAGTGGTGAAACTCAATTTTTTTTACTACCGGTTCTGTGGGCGTGGTGTGGTGTGGCTTGGTGGGCGTGGCAATGGAAGGATACTGCAAAATCTCCATTTCCACCCCACTCCAGGGGAAGGATATTGCAAAATCCCCATTCCCTCCCCACTCCTGGGGAAGGATATTGCAAAAACTCCATTCCCACCCCACTCTGGGACAGCCAGAGGTAGTATTTACCAGTTCTCCGAACTATTCAAAAATTTCCGCTACCAGTTCTCCGACCTACTCAAAATTTCCGCTATTGGTTCTCCAGAACCTGTCAGAACCTGCTGGGTTTCACCCCTGGCATATATGTTTTTTCTCTGGTACTGATGTTTGCTACCCTTATATTTTTAGATGAATGATTAAAGCATCTTGGGAGTTCATTTTAAAATGTTAAGGTGGATGGTAATTTTTGGGATGTGCCTTGGGCTTGCCTTTAAGCGTGAATTTTAACTTTCGTAAATTGGGAAAGAGGATCAACTAAGTTCCACATATTGGGATAGTGTGCAGTAGTGTATCTGTTATGTAGCACAGTTTGAAGTTTGAATGTTGAAGTAAGTTTTAACACAATATATTCCTTTTTCACCCTGTTTCCCAAAGGCCTAACCATGCAAAGCTTCCACCTGTAAACGAAGAGGATGAGGATGTGATTAGAGAAAGGCAGAGGATCATTGGTGGTGGTGGGCAGAGTGACATCTTAGAAATCAAAGAATTAACCAAGGTGAGGGAAACAACAAATTAAGTCGTGTGTGTAGGAAAATGGCATTTCTCTTTGAACATTTATACATCTTATCAAAGACTGGATTCTGAAACCTGCTGTTGATTGTCACCTAATACTACTGCTGAAAAAATTTTCTCCCATGAGGGAGTAACTATGTCATTAAATGTGTAAATTGATGTTACCCTTTTAGGGTTTCACTGGATATAAAAAGGCAGAACAGAGTTGCTCACATGTTAATTTGTGTGTGGTTTTCCTGAAGAGGCTTGTAGTTGATCCAAATGGAAAAAGCTAATAGAAAGGAGGATAAATATCTGGAAAATCTTGCCTGGAAAGAGAAGAGAGATGAAGGGATACAATTTGTAAAGCTGAATTGTTGTAATCTACAAACCAATTTCTGTTACTGTTTCCAGAAGTACAGAATGAAACAGAAACCTGCTGTGGATAGGATCTGTGTTGGAATCCCTCCTGGAGAGGTAAAGCTTTATAGTCTTTCTGCTTGTAAATTTAATATATTATTACTCAAACACTAAATGGTAAACAAATAAAGCAATTAATTGAAAAATTCACACGGAAGGCTTGTAGTAATGGAAAGGCTTAAGTACATGGCTACATCATGATAGTGATGTAGAATGAAAGTGCAAGAGCATTTAAAATATAATAGGCACTGCTTGCCTGAGCACCCCTCATGAATTTGGGGATTATATAGGATAAATTTAGATATAAAACTAAGTATCTTGGCTACTACACTACAGAGGGACATTCACAATGCTTGGATTCTTTCTAAATTTCAGAACAAATTAAATGGTTCTCAGATCCTGGCATTACTGTCGGGATGTATGTAAGGGATCTGTAGGGAAAGATGGGACATGGTGTGCTGATATTGTAACTCTTAATGGTTTCAGTGCTTTGGGCTCCTGGGCGTGAATGGCGCAGGGAAATCTTCCACTTTTAAGATGTTGACTGGAGACACTGATGTTACAGGAGGAGATGCTTTTCTGAAGGGAAACAGGTATGAAGGAAACTTTATAGGTAGAACTCATTTAGCAACCACAATTGGGAAAAGAAACTTGGTGGTTAATTGAAGCAGTCGTTAAGTGAGATTGCAGCTGCTTTTACTTCAGCTTCCCTTGGCTATATATGAAGGTCATAAATAGAAGGATTGGTAACACAATTACTGTCTCATCACCATCACTGCAAATGGTTACTAAATGAAAACTACCTTTGACTTTATCTATTCGCCCTTTCACAATTATAACTTAGCCCAGAGTTCCCCAACTTTTACGGTTGGCAGCCTGGAGGGCAGGAGGGGCAGGTGCTTTTATGCGCGCACACGAACAGGGCCGGAAGCACTTGGTGACGCTACCACAAGCGCTGGTCAGTCACTCATGCTGCCTGGTGGCCAATAGGCTGTGGCCCAGCTCCACAGGTTGGGGACCCCTGACTTAGCACATAGCACTAGCACTTAGACTTATATACCACTTCACAGTGTTTTACAGCCCTCTCTAAGCAGTTTAGAGTCAGCCTATTGCCCCCAACAGCTCTACTTCTGCTTTAGATGTTCAAGTCTGAGAATTCTGTCAGACAGCTGGAGCAAAACTGGCATGTCTTTAAGAAGCGGTCTCCTTTCTTCACAGTATTTTGTCTAACATCGAAGAAGTCCATCAGAACATGGGCTACTGTCCTCAGTTTGATGCCATTCAGGAATTGCTGACTGGGCGAGAGCACCTCGAATTCTTTGCACTCTTAAGGGGAGTTCCTGAGAAAGAAGTCTGCAAGGTAAAATGATACAAACCGGAGAAGAACCACCCAACTTAATTGCCACCATAAATTCCCCATGGCTGGTAATTAAATGGAATGTACATAAACAAGCATATACTTCCTGTCTCTTAAAGGGGACATGGCATTCATTTATTTATTTTATTTATTTATTTTATTCAGCTTATATGCCGCCCTATCTCACAATGGATTCAGGGCGGCTCACAACAATAAAACACAAGCCACAATATAAATAAGATTAAAATCTAAAAAAATTAAAATTAACCCTTAAAAACCCCATCATCAGTCCAGGTTGAGGGATTTAAAAAGCCAAGTTTTTAATTCACGGCGGAAGGTGCGAAGGTCGGGCGCTAATCGGAGCTCCAAGGGAAGTTGATTCCAAAGGGTGGGCGCACCCACCAAGAAGGCTCTACCCCTGGGGGCCGTCAGCCACCACTGTCTAGCCGATGGCACCCTGAGTAGGCCCTCCCTATGGGCGCGAACCGGGCGATGGGATATCTTTGCTGGCTGTAAGTGGTCCGCCAAATATCCTGGTCTAAGCCATGTAGGGCTTTATAGGTCATCACCAGCACCTTGAATCTCACCCGGAGGGCAACCGGTAGCCAATGCAAACTGCGCAGGAGGGGTATAACATGGGAGTATTGGGATTTTCCCATCACAACCCACGCGGCTGCATTTTGCACCAGCTGAAGCCTCCGAGTGGTCCTCAAGGGCAGCCCCATGTAGAGAGCATTGCAGTAGTCAATCCGTGAGGTGATCAGCGCATGAGTAACACTGCGTAGGGCATCTTGGTCCAAGTAGGGACACAACTGGTGCACCAGACTTATCTGGGCGAATGTCCCCCTGGTCACGGTCATTATCTGATCTTCTAAGCTCAACCGTGAATCCAGAAGGACACCCAAGTTGCGCACCCTGTCTACAGGGGGCAAAACTTCACCCCCTATAGTCAACGATGGCACCTCTCCCCGGAACCGAGATGCCGGTACCCACAGCCACTTGGTCTTGGCCAGGTTGAGTTGCAATCTGTTTCTATCCATCCAGACCCATACCACTTCCAGGCACCGGGCCATCACGTCGAGGGCATCACTGGGTTGGTTTGGGGTGGAAATAAAGAGCTGAGTATCATCAGCGTACTGATGATACCTCACCCCAAAACCACGGATGATCTCCCCTAGCGGTTTCATATAGATGTTGAACAGGAGGGGCGAGAGGACCGACCCCTGAGGCACCCTACAAGTGAGGGGCCTCAAGGTCGATTTCTGCCCCCCTGCCAACACCGCTTGCGTTCGACCCGAGAGGTAGGAGGAGAACCACCGTAGAACAGTGCCTCCCACTCCCAGCCCTTCGAGGCGACGCAGCAAGATACCGTGGTCGACGGTATCAAATGCCGCCGAAAGATCCAATAGGACCAGAACAGAGGAATAACCTCTGTCCTGGGCCCTCCAGAGATCATCCACCAGCACGACCAATGCCGTCTTCATGCTGTACCCGGGCCTGAAACCCGATTGATATGGGTCGAGGTAATCCGCTTCATCCAGGACTAGCGGGAGCTGACCCGCCACCACATTCTCGACAACCTTCGCTAAAAAGCGAAGGTTGGAGACTGGACAAAAATGACTTAATACAGCTGGATCCAAGGCTGGCTTCTTGAGGAGGGGCCTCACCATCGTCTCCTTCAAGGTGGTCGGGAAGTTTCCCTCGCTCAAGGAAGCCGCTGTCACTGCCTGGATCCAGCCTCGTGTCACCTCCCGGGCCAAATAAACCAGCCAGGAGGGACACGGGTCCAACACACGATCCTGTCCACTTCCTCTGGGGTAACAGAATCAAACTCTTCCCAAAGCACAGGATCCACTGGCTCACCCCCCATCTGACTCTATCCAGTCAGAGTCCAAGCCGTCCCGAATCCAAGCAATTTTGTCCGACAGGTGCTGACCAAACTCCTCGGCTCATCCCTGTAAAGGATCTTCCCTCACCCTCTGATTTAAGAGGGAGCGGGACACCCTGAACAGGGCAGCCAGGCGATTCTCTGCGGACGCGATGACATCGGCGAAGTAGAGGCACTTTGCCACCGCCAACTCCACCAGGTAGGCCCATGTGGCCGACCTTAACTGAAATTGGTCGGATTCGGAACGGCTGGCTCTCCATTCATGCTTTGTATGTTTCACCATATGTTCTTATTGGTGACTTAGAAAAATAATACAAAACTATAAGAAAAAACAAATAAAACAGAAAAGATAGAAATACCATCTATGTCAAATTCATTTGTAGCCCACCCTATATCATTTCCAAGCCTATGTAAGATAAATTCCTTCCTAAATGTGGGGTATTTTACAATCTGGTCTATGGGGATTGAAGTTCCCTTTTTGCAGGGGAACTTCTGATTGCTTCACAGTCCTGTTTTTTGTTGTCATTTTATTAATTGCATGTGTGCCCTCCAGAGTCATTTGTTGAGATGAGGAATGGAAGGGAAGGGAAGGGAAGGGAAGGGAGGGAGGGAGGGAGGGAGGGAGGAAGGAAGGAAGGAAGGAAGGAAGGAAGGATCTTTCTTAGATTGCTTCTTGTATTTTCCATTCTCAGGAAAGGGAAATAGAATCTAATTTGTTAAAATTATTTTTTAACTTTTTTATGCCTCTGTAACCCACCATGAACCCTCAGAAAACCCAAATGTTCTTCAATATTGTCTGCTTATGGGTATGGACCATACTACGTTGATTTAGGATATACAGTATAATAAGCCTATGCGGATTCAAAGACAGAAAGGTGATTTGAAACACAGGGGGTTTTGCACATTGCATTGTCTACAACCCTTTCAACCTGATGCTTCTTTTCCCACACAGCAGCTTCAAAGGGAAGCCATGAGATTTAGGAAAGATGCAGCTACTTTAAAGAATTGCAGGCAGACACAATATGAGCAACCTCCATATTCACAACAGCATTTTTACTTTGAAACAGAAAGTACTGCCCAGTCTTAATAGATAGCAGATTAGCGAACAGGAGTTAAAGTATACTCTGTTCTAAATTACGGAGACCGTATTTCAGTTCTCATGTTGCTTTCCCATCTGGCAGGTTGGTGAATGGGCTGTCCGTAAGCTAGGCCTTGTAAAATATGCTGAAAGATATGCCGGCACCTACAGTGGTGGGAACAAGCGCAAGCTGTCTACTGCAATGGCCCTAATTGGGGGGCCTCCTGTGGTCTTCCTGGTAAGTATAGACATGATCCCAATAGTAACACATCTCATTAAAACTAGAAAAATACCATAAAGAATGTCAACCAAAACTACTTTGCTGTCAGAAGCAGATTATGAATTGCACCCCCCTACCCCTATTATTGGAATTAAATCATAATGTTATCTTGGCACTTGACACATGCCATAAGAATAAATACAATTCACTACCAATTTAGCTCATTAAAATTGGTATGATGTCTCATAATTCAATTGAGATACAGTAGTTGATAAAGTTCATTTTTTTCAATATTTCAATATTCTCTTTCTAGAATCACTGGCTCTCCAGAGTTTGGTTAACAACTCTTGCCCCTCATTGTGAGTCATAGAGTCTGCTGTTATATGACAGTCATTTAGAAGTGCTTTATGGACTATAATATCTCCTTTTGCATGTTTGCAAATAAAAGAGGCAGCTTCTATCTCCCTACCACACTATTTGCAGAGTAATTGTTTTTTCAATGAGAAAAAAATTCAAGTGCCAATTGCACTCAGATTTACTAATAGTCCAGTTTTTCCCCTAATTTCATTTAGCACCTTATTCCAGGAAATGTACAGTATGATTGAATATTAAGCCCTTTTCTTCTGTGGTTAAACCTGGTTGACAATAAGCACTCTACCATGGCAGTAATGGTGAAACCAATGCATTTAATCTGTGTCAATTGAAGGATGAGCCAACTACAGGAATGGATCCGAAGGCCCGCCGCTTCCTTTGGAACTGTGCCTTGAGCATCATCAAAGAAGGAAGGTCCGTGGTCCTTACATCACACAGGTAAGTGATAACGGCGTACAAAAACTGTTTTGCATGATTTTCAACTTAGAGCCCATTTACTCTCCCTCCAATTGTTGACATCTGTTAGAAACGTAACAGAATGTTCTTGATGTAAATTTTGCCAGGAGGAAAATGCACAAAAGATTAATGGCACAACAGATCCATCTCCCCGAATAAACATAAAACAAAGTAGGGCAGAGTAGGCTAATTATCTTTTCTTCTTTTACATATGGCCACTTAGTAATAAAGCAGAAGATGCACTTTCTGAATTTTTATTTTATTTTAGGTAGCATGGCTTTCTTAGACCAGCAGAAGGCAGTATATCCACCTCCACAGCTATCTCTTTCTTATGGCCCTTGTTACTATAGACACAGTATGCTTCTTATGGATCTAAGCTTTTGTGTGTGTCTGTGTGTGTGTGACCAAGGAAAGCACTTGTGGGCGGGAGGTTTTTCTCCATGAAAAAGCTTGGATCCTTATGATACAGGTCCCTGCTAGAATAGCTAACAGTGGGAAAGGGCTGATTCTCTCATTTACAAGAAGATATTTTAATATCTTAAAGGAAAAGGTAAAGGTTGCCCTCCCACATATGTGCTAAAGATTCCAAAACCCTACATATTCAGAGCTACCTGTTTCATGGGGAATTAAAACAGATGTGATTTCCAAAAATTACTAAATATGTATGATTGTTAAAGGGGAAATAATCAGCATGAAGACAGTAAAAAGTAATTCCAAAGTTTATAAATAGATTGATATAATTAGGAGTTGCGTACGACGGGAGAGTATTTTAAACGATGTTGTTTAATCACTTTTACTGATTTTTCTCCTTTTTCATTGTTACTTTTTCTATTTTCTGTTTTGTTTTCCTTTACCTTTATGTGATTATAGCATCGATGTTTGGAACAATGACAAACAAGGGCAATTTTGTATATGTTTCTAGTTATTTTTCAAGATGACACAATGAACTTAGTTTTATTAATGAATGATTGAAATAATGAATTTTAAATTCTGATAATTCTAAACTATTTCCCCCTTTTACTTGTTATCTACTTTGTCTCTTTACATTTCTTTTTTCCTTTTATGTAATTATTTATTCTTTTCCTTTAATTGTTATAATAAATACATCCTTAAAAAAAAAACGCTGAATGTTTATAATGTATAATGAATGTGTATAATGAATCTGGTTTTCTTCCCCAAATAGCATGGAAGAATGTGAGGCCCTCTGCACTCGAATGGCAATCATGGTGAATGGACGGTTCAGGTGCCTTGGCAGTGTCCAACACTTGAAGAACAGGTAAAACTGCGTGGTCCCTCCTGTTTTTATGCAAATATATGCATTTCTGTTTTGAAAGATGGATAGCGCATGGTAAGGTTTTTATAATGACTTCAAAAAACAAAAACAAAACACCTTTGCATGAAGTCCCAAAAGTGCTTTTTCAGGAGGCAACTGGACTTTCTTGTTTTTTCTTTGAAGATGTTTC
>WNWU01000034.1:562533-572681 GCA_012654045.1 Ptyas mucosa | reverse complement strand
AACATCTTCAAAGAAAAAACAAGAAAGTCCAGTTGCCTCCTGAAAAAAGCACCCTTGGGACAACCATGACCTGGATAACTGAGAATCTCTATAGACTTCCTGCATGAAGTCAGCATTAGGTTTATTTCATAGGATTTGGAAGGACCGTGATTATCTAGTCTTCTGCAATATGCAGAAAAAAACACCCAGTTAAAACATTTATGAGTGGGGTTGTCCAGACTCTTCTTAAAAGCCTGAAATGGCTTTTTAAAAACCTTCAGATATGTCCTTAAGATAGATTTTCCCTTATTCCCTTCTTTATTTAAGCAAAATTTAGGCAGCTGCAATTTATACCCATTACTTTTTCTCTTAGGTCCTGTAGTCAGAGAAAATAGTTCTTTTTAGGCAACAGCCCAGTTTTCCAATTCGCTAATTTATTGGTTGAATTTACTCACATTTACACTTAAGGAAGACAATGTGAAAAAAGGGCAAGTTTAATATTACATTTTACTTATCTTCCTGGTAATATAAGGCAATTGAAAGGATGTCAGAAAGTTAAGAAACACTATTCACTATTCCATCATTTAACTCCCATTGAAGAAGAACATTTAAGATTATAATATCTAAGCACATGCCTAATAAAATCTAATCAGGTGTTAGCTGATCATATACAGATACTTGCATTGCTGTCCTTTTTGTTTATTAATGTGTTAACTATAAAATAAATAACAACTAATTCCTGGCATAGAATTTCCTGTAAGGACATAAAGTAGGACATAAAAACTTATAAGCTTAACGTTTTCTGGATCATTCATAAATCAGTGAAAATGAAATAAGCTTATTCTGAAAACTTATTTCAAAATCACAGATACATCATTTTCTTGTGCTGTCCAAATAAAGACACATCAGGACCTTGTTGTTTACATTACATTTTCTTTTTATGTTTAGTTGTAAGTTGCGTGGACACTTTGGCATTCATGCCAAAAATAATTAATGAATACTTGAAAGTACATGAAGCTGTAAATCATATATATTAGATCCTCATCAAAGAAAAATGGTTGTCCAAATTTGATTTATCATGGATCAATGAGCATGTTGAAAATTGAAACAATATATGATTATGATTTTTTAAACAAAAAATACTTAATTGGTGTTATATAAATGGGAAAATGGGATAACTGGGAAATTGCATTAAATAGCATTATTTGAATTAAGAATTATGTTTAAATGTTAAATTGCTATATTTTTAAGATTAAAGATAAGATTTAAATTTGACAAAGTAATTATGGAATAAAGATTTAATGTGCATTATGAAATATAAATATGTTTGAACTGTATTGAAATGTATTATGAGTTATTAATTGAATTAAGATTTAAGGTGGGTTAATAGAAGGGTAACTGTTTGGATTAAGTAAATATGTGTTAATTTTTTTAAAAGATGGTATTAGTTGAATATGTGATTTAAGATTAAGAAATAAGTGTTATGGCAAAATAGAATAGATAAAATTTTGTTAAAGGTGATTATGTGCACTTTTGAAATCAATGGTGCATTTTTCCAGGATCATAAATGACCTGTGAGAAAGCCAGAAGACATTACAGCTATGATGTCCTTTTCTAAACTTAGGATAACCATGCTGAGTATCCCTGCTTTCCTTATGTTTCAGGTTTGGAGATGGCTACACAATAATTGTACGAATAGCAGGGGTGAACCCCGACCTAACCCCTGTTGAGAACTTCTTCAAGCTCGCTTTTCCAGGAAGCGTGCTGAAGGAGAAGCATCGCAACATGCTGCAATATCAGCTCCCATCCTCCCCATCATCCCTGGCTAGGATATTTAGCATCCTCTCCCAGAACAAAAAGAGACTCCACATAGAAGACTACTCCGTTTCCCAGACCACACTTGACCAAGTAAGTTGATAGCATAAAATTTGGGGAGGAGGAGAAAAGAACAAGTCTTAAGATCTCGCTCCTCGATCGTCATCCTGAGCGGTAGTTTATTCACTTTCACACTTCAGATACTACCCTGTTTCCCTGAAAATAAGACATCCCCTGATAAGAAGCCCAATCGGGCTTTTGAGCACATGCGCTAAAATAAGCCTCCCCCCCGAAAATAAGCCCTCCCCAAAAATATTTAAACGCAGAGCTGGAAAACTGGTAACAAGGCAAGAGGAGCCCCATCATGCTCCATGCACCCCAAAATAATAAGACCTCCCCAAAAATAAGGCCAAGCACTTATTTTGGGGTTCAAAAAAATATAAGACATGGTCTTATTTTCGGGGAAACACGGTACCTTGGTTCTTTCTCTGTTGGTTGATATTCACTCCCGTCACAAAAGGTGACAGAGAGGAATCAACATCTCCCTGTGATGAGCTCATTATTGATGCCCACTTTTGTGTTCTCTCAGGTATTTGTAAACTTCGCCAAGGACCAAAGTGATGATGACCACACAAAAGACTTGTCGTTGCACAAAAACCAGACTGTGGTAGATGTAGCTGTTTTGACTTCCTTTTTGCAAGATGAGAAGGTGAAGGAAAGCTGCGTATGAATAACCTTTCTCAGAAGGATGCAAGGGTCGCACTGAGCAGAAGCAGAAGGGGAAAACGTTTATCCTTTCTGTACTATGGATGGGATCTTCCCAAGTGGAAACAGATCGAGGCTGAGGAAGTGGAGATGGAAATTATAAATGGAACGTTGTACTGGTAATCATTCAATGCAATGCAATTCAATGCAAACGAAACAATATTCCATTACAGAGGCAGGGCCTCTGGGAGATGTTGCCTTGTTGTACTGTTCTCTAGTGAAAGACTTGAATTTAGCTATTCTTACATTATAATTCTGTGAAACTCTAATATGGTGCCACTTGCTGCTACATTGTCTTCTGCCATCTCCCAGTTGTTTCTGCTTAGTATGTTTTGTGTTAAGAATTACGTTAACAACAGTTCAGAGATTTGTGGCCAGTGATTTATTTATTCACCATGCTAAAGTAGGCACAACCCCTCCGCACAGGGAAAGGAACTGCTTGGGCACTACATCATTGCTGGCAATGAATGCATCAACAGAACCAGTGGCCAGCAGTCACACCCAGTGCGATATTGTGGCCTTATTTAAGTATTAGCTATTGGCCTGGTTGACCCATACATGCTTGAGGGGACTGGCAGGAGAACCATTAGGGGTCTTAGTAGTGGGCCATGAAGCACACCGTCAAAATAGGCTACTTTGAATTCAATGTTTCTTAATGGCTTGTAGGAGAATCAACGGTTAACGGTCAAAACATCTGAGGTAATTTCTGTCCTAATGGTATGGTGACCAATTGCTTGTCTCCCCCCCCCCCCCTTTGCTTTTGTTGTGGAACTGTTGCTGTTTTTAAATTTCTTTACTTAAGCTTGATTGTTGATATGTCTATTTCCTTCTAAAAGTACTATCTGTAGTAGAGGCTCAGCAATCTCTGAAGAACTCTCTATTATCACCCATACTAGGGTATCTGTTTTCCTGCCTACCACAAAATATCTAAATGCATACAGCATTATTTCCATCAATGTTGAAAATCTTCAGTTATATCATCACCTCTGTCCTGGTTTTCATATAATTTTAAATCATACAATGGCGATCTCCTACTTTGCGTAGCAGAGATGATGTTTCAGGGTTGAGGTTGGAGAAAGCTGTCCAGGAAAAAAAAAGGTAGGGTCTTGAAGACTTGAGTTTCCATAGTCTTTCCATTTCTCTTACTCTATGGCTTTTATGTGGCACATACACTGATCTCCTACTCCAGATATGGATTAAAGGTAGGCATTAAAAGTTGGATATGTGGATGACAAGCAACTAATAAATATATATATATTTTAAAAAATATGGTCCATTTTTCAGCAACTGTTTATTTGGAAATTTATATGGAAGTTTTTTTTTTTTCAGTCAGCCCAGTTAGTATCTTTAACTAAAAAGCTATGACAAGCAAAATGGCTACAAACATCTTTTTGTAATACTGGATAACAAACCAACTCATGATTATCACGGCTGGCATATACTAATATTTCAGACATGTCCCAAGCCAGGTAAAATTCTGAAATGATTAGTTGCACTAAGTCCTTTTGAAGTCAGCAGGACATCAATCTGAATCCTGTGCACTCTTTTTTGCACCCAACTTTCAATGACCTGCAATTTAGTTTCTCTCTTTTTTCTCTCTCTGTCTCTCTCCATATAAGTAGCTATTTTTTCTACAAATATAAATGCTCTATTTTAGTATGATTTTAAAGTGCATTTGCAAATTTAACACAATTCAAATGGAGGTAAACATTAACTTACAATCCCTTGACACAAAATAACTGGCTTAGAGTTAAATGATGGCTGTATAAATTTGCAATGTAAGGCTGAAATCCTATGCAGGGTGACCTGGCAGTTAGCTCTACTGATCACAATGGGACTTCAGTACAGGAATAATTGCATATTCCCATTGCTTTCAGTGGGGAGCACTGAAACCCTTACTGATCTGTTTCATTAGAAATAATGATTTCTAGAAGTGCTTCTTGCTAAGAATGGAGATGCAGGCTAGGTTTGTTTTATACAAAATACTAGTAAATCACTGCATACAAATTTTCCTCTGTATCAGATAAGTTAGCCAAAATTATTCTAATTTAGGAGTGTCAAACTCAATTTCATTGAGGGCTGCATCAGGGTTGTGTTTGACCGAGGGGGTTGGGTGGGCATGGATGGGGTAGGTATGGCCAGCTCAACGTCCTGCAGCCCACATGAGGCCCTCCTGGGCTCCATTTTTGGCTGCGACGGCCTCCTGCAGCCCTCTGCCAGGGAAAATGGCGCCTGGCGCCAGATCGAAGCATCCCGCAGGCCGGATCCAGCCCACAGGCCTTGAGTTTGACACACCTGTCCTAACTGCTCTCTGTAGTATGATATAAAACCACTGGTCAAGGAACTGAGCAAGAATATTTACTTCATGTTATGTGATTAAAATTGCTGTTATCCTTCTGCAGTATTTGTGATACTGTAAAGATAGTTTCATATGAATATATTTCTTAACAGAAGTTAATATGTATAGTAAGTCCCTATTACTGTGCTTTTCCTCCCAGTTCTGTTCCAATCCCCACCCTTCTCTAATATGATTGGTCCTTCATTCCAAGCACTTTATGCTGGCTGTAATGGGATCTATTTTTGCACTGGAATATCTTATAAATTTTGCAAAACAATAGTTTCACATATACGCAAAAACAATCTTTTAAGTTAAAAATCTTTCAATGGACATTTTCATGGAAAAACAAATATATATTTGTATTGCTAATAACTATTTGTGAAATATTAATAGGCCATCTGTTAATTGCCTTGTATTAAGTAAAGAATAAAAATGTTGCTGGTCTACAAATCATTAAGCGTTTGTGAGATTTATGTTAATGTAAAAATTATAAGTAGGAAATGGTATGGTTCTCTATTTCTCAATAACAAAGTATTGTAGATGTATAGTAGCTGGTTAATGCAGAATTAGAAAATGCAGTGTATGTTTTATTAAAAAATGAAGTCCACTGATTAACTGAATTTCAACTTAAGAACAAAGATATTCATGAAGAAGCAATTACATTTTAACCTGAAGAGATCAGTATAATACTAAATGAAAAATTTTCTGAGTATGGTTCAGATTATTGGTTTTACAGCTAGTTGTGGATTTAGGACTGTAACTGAGCTCAAAAATTATTGTTGTTGTTGTGGCTATGAGGCTCGGTTGTGGTATGTCAATTTTAGAGCATAAATTAACTCTTCATCTGGTGATGCTCCATCTCAAAACTGTGGGAAACTGTGCTATTATCTTCAACAGCTGGGATCAAAGAGGGTTCTGGAGACCACGAAAATATGACTCTGATGCCACATGGGACATAAATAGTTGGTTCTGATCTCTTTGCTGAAGTCCAAAAATTCTATGGGATTGTAGAGTCACTGTGTAGTCCCAGATGTTATAATTCATCCATTTGGCCTCTGCTGCTTTTCTCTTCCCTCCCTTCCACATTTTTTTATTCATGGCTTCTTGGAGGTCTCCCCACTTTCCCTTGGCATAACAATTTCTTGTTTAATAGCATCGAGTATTTTCTTTGTGTCTAGTTGGCTGGTTGTTTTCCATCTGAGTTTCTTGGAATGTATCTCTGCCATCCTTGACCTTTCAGTTCAGGAAAACTCAATTTTGTTAACTATAGACTTCCTCTTATATAGTCATAACAAAGGAAGGCACTATGTAATGAATTCCAGTTTCAATACTGAAAGATGAAAGAAGCAATATCTTTTAAATACAGTAAATTATTTCAATCCTGTAACTTCTAAAATAAATACCTGAGTGCAGTAAAGCATGACACTCAATAGGACATTACATTTTCCCTCTGATGGCCTAGTTTATTGTGGGAAAGAATTTAGTTAAAATAAGATAAAGGTAAAGGTTCCCCTCGCACATATGTGCTAGTTGTTCCCAGCTCTAGGGGGCGGTGCTCATCTCCGTTTCAAACCTGAAGAGCCAGCACTGTCCGAAGACGTCTCTGTGGTCATGTGGCTGGCATGACTAAACGCCAAAGGTGCACGGAACACTGTTACCTTCCCACCAAAGGTGGTCCCTATTTTTCTACTTGCATTATTTACCTGCTTTCAAACTGCTAGGTTGGCAGAAGCTGGGACAAGTAACGGGAGCTCACCCCCTTACATGGCACAAGGGATTCAAACCGCTGAATTGCCGACCTTTCGATCAACAAGCTCAGCTTCTTAGCCACTGTGTACCTTAGTTAAAATACGCATGCCAATAAAGCAAAGTAACATTGTGTACATATACACTCAAGAGCCAGGAACACCCTTCAAAGCAAGCCTCCCACTCCCCCCAAAAACAAACCCTTGTCTGCTTTAATGCTTTGAAGGGCCCCAATGAATGGGTTTTTGTATGGTATAAAAGTGAATTTACTATCCTGGGTGCTATGCGCTGTGCTGGAAAAAGAATTCTTCTTTATGTTTGTCACACTTGTGTAGGATGTGCCTGTTTTTCCACTGCACACACCTTGATCTCCCAGCAAAGCAGTCATGGGATTCAGCCGGTTCTATCCGGATCATGCAAACCAGTAGCAGCTACTGCGGGAGGCTTCGCCCACCCACCCAGACATAATGCATGACTACAGAGGTGGCAAGTGCGTGCTCACATTTGCGAACCGGTAGGGAAGGTAAATGAATCCCATCTCTGCAGCAACGTTATCAATGCATGATGCAACAAGGGTTTTGCTTACCAGCTGGCTTATCATACAGCCTGTCCCTAATTAGGGTTGAAAGAGCGTGACTGGCTAAGGCCATCCAGCTGGCTTCTGTGCCTTAAGGGAAAACTAGATCCTGGATCTTGTTAACCCTACATCACACTAGTTCTCTGGGCTGTGCTAGAAGGGAATGAATCCTACTAGAAAAAACATTTGATTCCACACCAACTAATTTGAAAAAAGTTAACCACCTAGATTTTCATTTTAAGAACACTTTAATATGGGTGTAATGCCTAAAATTGGAAGCCACAACTGTGGTTTCGAAAAATAGAAACACAAAATATATGTATTTCAAAAAGCCATTTTATTGTTTCAATATGTCAACAATTACATTTCAGGCACTGCAATTCGAACGATTGCTTCAAAAATACAAAAATGTGTATGCTACATAATATGCCACTGCGAGTGACTCTCTCAGAATAAATCCGTTTATTCCATTTCTGCATTTGAACGTGCCAGAACTAGCTCCGAATACATGGAAAAATTTACTTGAAAAGTGTTTTAAATTTACTTCAATTTTTCCATGATTGAAAAGGAAAGAATATCTAGTAGGGACCTGAAACTGACATACATGTTATTTATAGTAAAAAAGAAAAAAGAAAGAAAGAAAAAGAAATGAAAGAAAAGGTCATGTTCATGATTTATTGAACACTTTTCATTCAACTAAAGTTCCACTGCAAAGGCATTTTTGGTCCAGCTCTGGTACAGCGACAAGTAAACAAACATAAATGATAAAATTCAGACCATGTTAAATAGAATTGCAGGCAAATATGTTACCTTAGAGTAATGCAGCACTTTGGTTTAGGAAAAGCAAAATGTACATTAAAAAACTTGACAATAATGCTTTGGAGCAGTGAAGGCTATTTAGAAAAGATCCTTTGCGATATGTACAGTAGTTCAGAAAAATTAACAAAAAAATATGCTTTTCTTAAATTACTCTGCATTGCATTTTTGCCTTTTACAGACTTATTTTCACAGGTTTATAATTATACAAGGAAGGAGCCTAATACAAAGAATTTATGGAAGTTCGTTTTCATGACATAATTCAGTGAATTTTCATTTCACTGGGCGGAGATTAAATTTCCCATTTCCAGCAAGGGAAATGGGTATATGATTGCTACCAGGAAGAGAGATTAGATTTTTTTCATATTTTAGAAACGGAAAAATATAGCTGGACTATTAAAACCCTTAGATGCCCTTAACAGTGCAATGAAAAATATTTTTTGTTCCATTAAGCACTATATTTATTTTAATGGCGAGAACACTGTAGGAAGCAGGAGGCTGTTCTGCTGGGATTCCAGGAATTGAACGCTTTCTCGAACTAAAAGTAAATCACACAGGCAATTAAAAGGTTAATAGTGGTATATATATATTTTTCAAAGAAAGAATCCCAAAGGGAAAGGGAAAAAAGGAGAAATCTTTCACTTACCAGCTGCTACTAACCGAGGATCCTCATGGGCATAATGTCTTCCAGCTGCCCGACTATCTGGACTCTCATTCCACCAAAGCACGTGAACTACAAAGACAGAAAACTGCAACTCAATAACAGTGTGAATTAAATAGGCAATGTGTTTATTAAAACAGGTTTTGATGAATAAACTTTATTCGGAAAGTCATGCCTACCCCTTGTTATGGATAGTACTCACTGATATTGTATATCAATTCACACACCACTGGAACAGTACTGATAGTCACAGCAAACACATGACTATAAGCATAGGATATTGGTATATGCAATAGCATTAATTATTATGGTTCTCAGGTATCCAATAATGAAATTACTGAAGGGATTAAACTGTTAATTGAATTAAATATTAATGAAGTTAAATTATTAATTACATCAAATACTTAAATAATTGAATAGATTAAATTATTAAAGGTAACCAAATGTTTAAAGCATAATTATCAGTTATGGCAATAAACCAATGAACAGGTCAACTTATTCTTATTAAATAAGAGAACTTGCATCTTCTGTCTTCATTCCTAACCATTTTATCGATCAGTGCTCAAATTCTAAGCATGAACTAAAACAGAATTTCTCTTAAGAGGCAAAGAAACTGATTATTCTTCTACGAAAGAGTAAAAGACACTAGCCTGATTTCGGCACCATCACCAATTTTTCGTTGCGTGACTGTGGCGATTAGCAATGGAGTTGCCAGTCCTAATTGTGGTCAGTAACCAGGGCTACCTGTAGTATATTTCCCTTACAGGTAAACTTTTCCTCTGAGCCAAGTCTGATTCCAGGCAGCTTTCTGAACATATCCATGCATATCCAGACATTTTTGCAACACTATGCCTAGTTTTAAGGCAGGGGTGTCAAACTCAAGGCTCGAGGGCTGGATCTAGCCCGCGGGGTGCTTAGATTTGGCCTGTGGGGGCTGCCCTGGAAACAGCAAAGGATTGGCCTGCGGTGGCTCTGCCAGGGAAAATGGAGCTGGGGAGGGCTGCACGCTCCATTTTCCCTGGCAGGAGGCCATCGCAGCTGAAAACTCGGGAGCCCGTTTTCTCTGGCAGAGCGCTCAGGCCATGCCCACTCCGCCTCCCCAAGGTCAAACACAACCCTGATGCAGCCCTCAATGAAATCGAGTTTGACACCCCTGTTTTAAGGTATCTTTCAATTTTCCACACTAACCTCCAGCCTTAAGATTCTCTGGCAAGTTTCCAATCCAATTATGAATCGGATCAAATTTTGCTTAGCTTCAAGCCCAGATGAAATCTGCCGTGTGTTACCCTGAACTGAAGGCTGCGTTTCCTTACTTCTTGCCTAAAAGATAGCAATCCTATGTTATACTGAAATCTGATAAACAACCATACCTCGGTTGAGTAGTCCATATTCCGTATGGAAGACTCCAATCAACTTAGTATATCCACTGTTTATGTGGGCTTTAATTGCAG
>WNWU01000034.1:534608-562133 GCA_012654045.1 Ptyas mucosa | reverse complement strand
GGAAGAAAAAGATTCGGAATTTGTAATGCCCTCTCAATATATTATGCATATATTTTGGAAATGAATGCAGATTTTGTACAAGAATGGAATTCAGTACTGAGAATATTTGAAGTTTTCATTTTTTAAAAATGTCTAGTCCTTGCTAAAATGGGGCAGTTGAAAAATTACGAAAACATCAAATATATTTAAACAAGAAAATAATATTGTTGGCAGAAATACATGGAAATCTTAAGTGCTATTATTACTTTTCAATTGAAATGTTAGTTTTTCCAGCTCAGCTTCCTATTTGCCCACTTAGGGATTCTAACATGCCTGTCAGAGGATCTCTATAGGCTGCTCAACAAGTTTTAAGCTGTGTGGACTTCAACCCCCAGAATTCCCCACACAGACTAGAGTTGCTGAGATTTCTGAGTTGCTGCTCTAAAGTGTGATTATGTACTGTATACATTGTACTTGCGCAAATACATATTTTTCCTTCATGAACTGAAATTATATTTTAAGCTGCACAATAATTAACAGTGATGGTAGTGAGCACACATCTTCAGTAGCTGGGCTTCTCAAGATTTTCAAAAGGAACCATAAACAATTACTATAATTAAATAGCCATGGGGTGATTGACTTTAGGCACAAAGTTTACTCACTACGTGACAGAACTGCACTCGAAAAAACCAGTCAGTCTACAGATTTAAAAATGCCAAAATACCCAGTGACTCAATTACATCAACATTCAATGTACCATCTTTTTCAGAGCTGCCAAGTTCACACCAGGGGACCAGGTAAGTAATCTCATTCTCTTGTTTGTCCAACAAGGGCAGCATGTGTGAGATGTATTTTTCTTGCCATTCTTGATCTTTGGTTAATGCTGTACGGACAGCAGCCCTCTGCGCAAAGCTCTCTATAAGCAAGGAAAGATATAGTAAAGTTAGATATCCGCATTTAGCCATCTAATTTGTTATTTGTGTTTTTCAGAACGTCAAACTTATTGTTCTTTCATAGTCATTACTTCTTGTTCATCTCAAATCAGCCATTTTTTTTAGTTTTCAGATTTTATTAAAGCCATTGTTTGTTAAATTCCCATGACAGATTTATCCTGTTTCTTTAACATTCATTCTTGCTTAGAACCTAACATTGATTTTTTAAGTTTTTAAAGGAACATAATATATTCAGTTATTTACAACTAACTAATAATATATTAGTATACGCTGTCCTTGGCATGTTAACAACCTTCGTTTAGTCATATGAATTTTATTTTATATTTTTCCTGTTCTTCTTGCCTCTCTTTTGTGGTTCTCTATATACTTTCCTTAAAATCTAGTAAAAATATGTCAAACAGGAAAACAAAATGTACCTGTGATAAATTCTCGTGTTTCTGATTAAACTGTAAAAAAATATTCTAAATCAATGTCACCAGTTTGACTGTGACTATTAAAATGCTGGGGTATTTGATACTGGGAGATCTACTGTGGCTATGCATCTTCTTTAAGGCAAGCTTGACTTTTAGTGTTCCTATAAAACCCTCCTGTTGTTGTTGCTGTTGGGTTTGTTGTTGTTTTGCAGAAGAATCAAAATATTGGCCATTGTCTTCTTCCATGTTTTTTAACTTCCCAGTCTAGCTTACCACTACCCTGGAATTCTCTAGTGGTTTCCTTTGCTTAGCCTCTCAGACCAGGCAAGGCCTAGATGGACACTGTGACCTGCTGAATCAAGCAAGCATACTAAGAACTGAATAAAAGACTAATTAATAACGGTCCTAAGATACCACTCAACTTTCCTATCCACTCAAAAGTCTTGATTTCAAATACTACTTAGAATATTACAGGCCAGGGGTATCAAACTGGCGGACTGCGGGCCGAATGTGTCACATGCAGGTCACGCCCACTCCAGCTCCGCGAAGGGGAAAAATGTCGCAAAACGTCACTTGATAGCAACGTGACGCAGCAAATTTGACACCTTTGTTACAGGCAGTGTCCATTACACCATGTTTACACCCAGGGAGCCATTCAGATTCTAACCAGCTGGATAGTCCTACCTTATCATTTAAGACAACAGCTCCTTCACCAATTCACCTGGGAATCATGAATAAGAGATGGAGAAAGTCTTCATCTTAAAATCTGAGAAAAATATTTAATTCAGTGCAGTTGCTGAAATCTCTGTAACCTTATCTTAAACAAGTGTTTCTCAACCTTGGCAAGTTTAAGCTGTGTGGACTTCAACTCCCAGAATTTCCTAGTCAGCTGGCTGGCTGGGAAATTCTGGGAGTTGAAGTTCACCCAGCTTAAATTTGCCAAGGTTGAGAAACACTGTCCTAGACTATTTCAATAAATTTTGCTAAAGAAAATCTGGAAGATACCTACTTTCTGCAAAGGTGGAATGATCAAGAACCTGACATTAATCTGAGCATCGGGATTATTTTCCCTCTTTAGAATTCTATGTAGCATTAGTTAATAAATTAGATTCACAAACTTAATGAATGTATAATCTTTCACTCTTATTTTCAGACTACAACCAATATCATTTCCAAGACTAAAAAATAGAATACAGGAGACATGTTCTTTGTTTTGGAAATTTACTATTTTGGTTTGTAAGAGAGCAGTCTGTGCCGCCCACAGAATCAGAGAATACAGAAGTTCCAACAAGGAAGGGGCTGATGGATCTTGAAGGCAAAATCAAAGGAGCCTTATAGCATTCCCCATAATTTTTGATTCCAAATTTAGATGCGCGCTCTGACAGAAAAGCATTTTGTCAACTTTTAAGCAACTAAATTGTGAGTAACAGCTTCCTTTTGGATTACACTAAACAAGTCATGAACTGGTGGTTGTTAAGTGAGATTTTGGTTCTTGAGGGATGATGTTTGGTTCCTTACCAAACCTTTCTATGGCTTCTTATTTAAACTGCACCGGCGGTACAGGAGTTTCTGCAATGAATCTTTTCATACTGGTTGAACAATCTGAAGACATCCCATGGGAACCCAGAATAACAATATTACTTAATCCATTACATAATAAGTACTGTAATATACCTATGGAAACATCTTAAATGAGGTGAGGCAAATCATTCTCTTAGCCTTTCAAAAGAGCTTACACACCTGGCTCTGCTAACTGGCACGGGAGTCTAAGGTGTCATGGAACCCCGGGGGCAGTTGGAAGGTTGAAGGCCTTTTATCTTTGCAATTGTTCGTTTTAACTCTGTAATTCTGTTTTCTAACTTTGTTTTTAACTATGACTTTTAATACGATTTTAGCGTTTTATTTATAAACCATTCAGAGGCATAGAAATATGACGAGCAGTACAGAAATTTGACATGTATATAATATAAAACTATGCATACAGTACCATATTTCCAAATGTGGAAAACTTTATTCAGTCCCCCAAATTCCAGAGTCCAGTATCCAACCATTGGGGAATGAAGTGTGCGAAGGTGAATGTTTTTAGTGGTGAGGTCCAGAAAATCTTTCATCTTGTTTGGCTTAATTGTGTAAGTACGAAACTCATAGAATGTGCCATCTGCCTGTCGTGGCCCTGTGGCAAAAGATGAAGCCTGAAAATAAACAAAAGAAACATACATAAATGTTGATGGACAATAGTGATAAATTACTTATTTATTCAAATAAATACGAATGAATGCAAATAACCCACAATATCATTTTCTTTCACCTTTGCAATGTGATGTGAAAACGTAAGAGAAGGACTATCACACTTCTCCAATCTGGTGCCGCAAAATACAGAATCTGAAATTAAGCCCATTTTGAGGCAAAAGACTAGAGAAGACTAGGGAAATCTGGATTACCGTAATAGTAATAGTGGCCAGAATTCCCAACTGAAGATACATTCAGGTTTTTTTATACCAAAGAATCAGCTAAACCAGGGGTGTCAAACTCAATTTCATTGAGGGCCACATCAGGGTTGTGTTTGACCTCATATGGCCATGGTGGGCGTGGTCATCTCAGCATCACTTGTGTCGGGGGCACTTGTGGTGGCCAACTGCTAAGGAAGGACTTCCCTGAGACCCTCCCTCACTCTCATTATAATCTCCTTCCTTCTCTTCTTTTTCCTTTCTTCTTCATTCTCCTTTCTTCTTCCTTTTCCCCTCTTTCTTTATTTTTCCTTTCTTGTTCTCTTCCCATCTTTCCTTCCTTTTCTTTGCCTTTCCTCTTTCCCTTTTTCCTTTCCTGTCCCTTCTTGCATCCTCAAATGCAAAGGGGGAAACAAATTATTTTGCTGGCAAAGAGCTGCAGGATTCTGTCGCGGCCAGAAATGGGGTGCAGCGGGGCCGCGTGTGGCCCCCTCACACTCCATTTTTGCTAGCAGACCGGTTCTTTGCTGTTTCCAGACTGGCCCTGTGGGCCAGATCTAAGCTTTGCGCAGGCCGGATTGAATTTGACACCCCTGAGCTAAACTATGAAAATCACATTCATCAGATGTGGCAATAATCACCAATGAACGTTTGAAAATGGTTTAAAAGGAAACCAACATTCACAGGCTTTAGTATCACTAACGAACTGTAGCATTAATGGTTATATGCTGAATACAAGTAGGATACTGAGTAACAGAAGATGAGGAAGAGACTCTTGTGATTTTTGTACAGATGTGCTCTGTACTTATACATCTCACTGGATTAAAACACTGCACTAGGCCAAAATGCAATATGTTCCATTTTTGTTGCTGCAATGAGTGAAAAAATGCCACTGTCGTTGACCAACCATGGCTTCACACAATTACAAACCCTGCCAATGATTTCAGCAAGCCATGGTTCTACAGGACTTTCTACAAGCCTGTAATTTTAGAGCTGAACTTTGACCCCTTCCAATCTTACAGGCATCATTGCTATACAAACACCAGAGAGTCCACTGCACTGATATTACTTAACTGGATTTATTTTGCAATTAAATAAAATCTATGTGATTTTGCAATTAAATAAAATCTATGTATTTACTCTCTAAACATTTCTCTCGTCTCTGTTCAAGCTGGTAGTATTGCACTAGCAATCTCTCAATGCAAAGCACTGATTGTTCTACCTGATCCAACTAAAGATAGGAAAAAAACAAAAGATCAGAATGATATAATATTAATTTCAGCAAGTTACTAGATAAAATAAAAATGTATACAAAAATGGAACCTAGATTATTCACTAATTACTTTTGAGTCTCAAGTATGTAAACAGTGTTCTTTAACAAATAAAAACATTTTAATCACATTATTTGCCTTTAGCTTTATTGCTGTAATTTGCCTTCTTAAAAGTTGCTGGCAACTGAATATTACAGGAGAGATATAGAGCCTTCAGAGCAAAAGGAGCAATAGAAGGGGTACTGAATTTGGACTGCAACATTGAAATGAAGGCTAGATGGCAGAAAAGAGATAAACTTGTATCTTGTACTTATCTCTTGCTGCCATCTAGTGGTCATCTTGATTTATACTTAATTGATATTCCAGATTGAGTAGCCCTCTTGTTAGAACAGGCCTTCAACTGTCCTGAATTATTCATCCCATAGTTTCATCACAGTCACACTGCAAAATTCTACATTTCATTTTACATATCAAATGTAGCACTTTTCCAAAACATGTTTTGTGTCAAGCCATCCAAATGGCCCAGTTATTTTAAAAAAACTAGTTTTAGAATAATGCATATATTTTTATTAAATCAAGTTTAGGAAAACCAGGGAATTATAACAAAGATTACAGAGCTGAACTAGTTAGAACAGAGAGCAGAAAAATCAATTCAAATCTACTTACATCTGCAAAAATTACTGGATGGCCTTTGGCTTTTTTGTTATCAAATTATTTGATGACAAAAGGCAGTGATAATGCAATTAATGACAGATCCACGAATAAGCAATAGAACAAAATAACGCAGAAGCAGAAGGGGAAAATGCACGTGGAACATTTTATTTTTTTAAGAAATAAAAACAAATCAGTGTGGGAGTTTGCATACATACATTCACAGCTAGATCAGCCCCTACATTGGTTCTGCAATAGAAATGTCTGTTTGGTTTAGTGATTAAGGTGCTGGCCTAGAAACCAGGAGACTAGGAGTTCTAGTTCTGCTTTAGGCATGAAAGCCGGCTGGCTGGCTCTCTCTCACTCCAACCTACCTCACAGGGTTGTTGTTGTGGTAAAAGTAAGAGGAGGAAGGAGTATGTTATATGTTTGCTGCCTTGAATTACTTATAAAGCAATAGGCAGAATAAAAAAATCAAACAAATGTCATGTAGTGTGGATTGGTACTCATTACTTCACAAATAAGGATTCTTTGGACACCAACACAAAAAATGTTAAAAGAATATTTAAGGCTCCATATTTAATAGTTTTAAACAAGAGTGGGTTTAGTAAGTGTAGCTTCTGTCTTGGGTAAGTAGAGGATTCCCATCCTCTGATCTGCTTCTGGGCTATTCTAAACACATGGAAGGAGTCTCTATAGTTTCCCCATCACTTTTGTTAGTTTAAAAGTGATTTCCTAATCATCAGCCCAAACCTGTATTTCTGAGTACATGGGAGATGAAGGCTTAGAATGAATACAGGTAGTCCTCAACTTACAACAGTTCGTTTAGTGACTGTTCAAAGATAGAATGGGACTGAAAAAGTGATTTACGACCATTTTCATACTTTACAACTGTTGCATCATCCCCAGTCACATAATCAAAATTTGGATGCTTGGCAACTAATTCGTATTTATGACAGTTGCAGTGTCCCAAGATCATGACCTTTTGAAAAGCAAATTCAGTGGGGAAGCCAGATTCACTTTACAACCATGTTACTAACTTGTGATAGCAATAGCACTTAAGACTTATATATGCCTCTTCACAATGTTTACAGCCCTCTCTAAGCGGGGTCAGCATATTGCCCCCAACAATCTGGGTCCTCATTTTACCCACCTCGAAAGGATGGGAGGCCGAGTCAACCTTGAGCCAGTGAGGACTGAACTGCCGAACCTCATGATTCACTTAGCAAGAAAGGTTGTAAAATGGGGCAAAGCTCACTTAACAAATGTCTCACTTAGCAACATAAATTTTGGGCTCAGTTGTGAGTCGTAAGTCAAGGACTACCTGTAAAGAGGAAAATGGTAGAATGGATGACAACATCTGTGGACAGGCAACAGGAGAATAGGAAAGGATGCATGTCTTTTAGAGTTTGTAGAAAAATACTCTTTGTCCCGTTTTGTTTTGCTCCCTTAACTGCTAGCACTTTGTTTCAAACACTAGAAAAGCCAAGTCAAGACAGAGAAGCTTTGATCCTCTTTCTTTCTTCAAAACCCTTTTTCCAACCCAAACTCAAATCCAAATCAGATTCAGGGATCAGGTCCTTTTGCATCCAAATAGAAATTTCCTTCCAGCGGTCTTGTTTCCTCCTTCTGCACACCCAGAAACGTATGAGTAGTTTTCCTTTTCCTTTCTTTTTCTTTTCCCCCTTTAATTACTTGCATAGGGATTAGTCTTTATACTATTTATGTTGTTTGTATTTTTTTTGTCATGGATTGCACCAGTGAGGCTAAAACCAATTTCGTTGTATACATGATGTACAATGACAATAAAGGCTATACTATGCTACTATACTGATACTATATATAGCTTCCTCGGCTCCTTTGTCCTCTCCTTGCCGCTCCTTTTCTCTGCCGTTGGCAGCGAGCGGGCAAAGATTAAACAGCAGCAGCAGCTGCAGCAACCATGCCGAGCATCTCTTGCAGGGCCGGCCCCACCTGTTGGACGTCTGCCTGCCCCCACTAGTTCTGCACGGCATACGGGAACCCTGTCCTCCATCCCAAGCGTCTTCCTTCGTTTCCCTCCTTTTACCTGGGCACCGACCGCTCGCGCCGCTGCTGCGACTCCTCTGAGGAGAGCCCGGGAGCCCTGCATGGTCTGATCGCCCGGGCCCCGCCAAGGGAGCAGCGCTGCAATATCAACAGCCAAAGCACGTAGTCCAACTAAGGGCGGGGACCGGCCACTTCCTACTGCGATCTGGCCCGCCCGCCGCCGCTGCATCGAGGCCAAGCATTGGCCGAGGAGAACGTCATGGCCGCCTCCTCACCAAACCGCTCTGCCTCTTCCCAGCCCTTTACCACTACGGTACGTGAGGGATGAGAGGAAGATACTATCTCCCCGGCTGGAAGCGGAAGTCCTACTTCTGGATCTGAGATATGGGTTAAATTACAACTCTGGGCACCCTTGATCCTTGGCCGGAATTGCTGGAGAAGATAGATTGCAAATCCAGCCGCTCTTGGGGTTTCTTGAATTTAATACTAGTCCAAACGTTTTCCCGCGAAATTCCAGGGGACACGCTTGAGAGAAGGATTGTTTTGCGAAGTGATACAAACATTACACGTGGGGGAAGTGGGAGTTCTCAGTGGGATTTCTGGCTTTTCGGTTCCAGAATTATTACTGGAACTGAGCATTATTTATTCATTATACTGTATAGATCCTCAATTAAAATTTCTCCCTGGAGCTTCTGGGAGGACTATTGCAAAGAGTGGTAGAAATGTCTGTTTTGTGAATACGGTACTGTAGTGCATGTTCTCTGATACTGAACTAAAAACTGGAATTTTACGATTGCCTGGGGGGAGGGAGGAGACGAGGAGGGGGTTAGAATAGAATAGAATAGAATTTTTTATTGGCCAAGTGTGATTGGACACACAAGGAATTTATCTTTGGTGCATACCCTGTCGGGAGTACATAAAAGAAAAGATACGTTCATCAAGAATCATATCGTACCACATGTAATGATAGTCATAGGATACAAATAAGCAATCAGGAAAGAATATCAATATAAATTGTAAGGGTACAAGCAACAAACTTACAGTCATACAGTCATAAGTGGAAGGAGATGGGTGATGGGAACGATGAGAAGATTAATAGTAGTGCAGATTTAATAAATAGTTTGACAGTGTTGAGGGAATTATTTGTTTAGCAGAGTGATGGCGTTCGGGAAAAAAACTGTTCTTGTGTCTAGTTGTTTTGGTGTGCAGTGCTCTATAGCGTCATTTTGAGGGTAGGAGTTGAAACAGTTTATGTCCAGGATGTGAGGGGTCTGTAAATATTTTCACAGCCCTCTTTTTGACTTGTGCAGTATACAGGTCCTCAATGGAAGGCAGGTTGGTAGCAATTGTTTTTTCTGCAGTTCTAATTATCCTCTGAAGTCTGTGTCTGTCCTGTTGGGTTGCAGAACCAAACTAGACACTGGTTGATTGTATGACTGTATGACTGAGACCTTACAGTATAAAGATAAAATCATGAAAAGGTGAATCCACATTTAAGGAGTTATCTTTATTTTGGCTCACCTACACAGCAGCAGGTAGCAAAATCACCCTGTGTTTACACATTCAGGCTAAGGCAAAATGAAAGAAATGGCTTCAAAGAGTGACATGCTTTATTTAGGTCTGGCAGCTTTCTCGTACTGGATGTCCTTCAGATGTGGTGGACTTCAAATTTGGAGGAATTGGAATTGTCCAACTCATCTGAACAGAACCAGGAGCACATCAGATGCAGAATTAAAAGTCATGATTGTCACATGCCTTCGCTTTATGTTTTCAAATTTATGGAACGGCAGAATTAAAAACTGAATTAAAACATTAAGAGGAAGGTGAATGAAAATAAAGCGGCTTCAGTTGTAGTCAAGTTTATGGAGTGTTATTTCTAAGATGTAAAGCAGGTGTGCAGTCTAGACTGACATATCAACTTAGATAAAAGTGCCACGTATGTTTATTCTCACAAAAGTACACACGGTAGTACAGGTGACTGGAAGAATCAAGCCACGTTCAATTTTCAACCAAATATATAAGAATTAGAATTAGTTCTGGGATGTATGAAACTTTTAAAAAATGAATGTAAAATATGTTATGTAATTGTGAAAATGTATAATATTTCAAAATTCTGCAATGTGTTCATGATTTTTTTAGATTGAAGAACATCATACTCTTTAGAATTTTAAAGCATAGGATATGGAATCTATAATCTGCCATTTAAGAAGCCTGCAGAGATACTTAACATAAACAGAATGAGTGGAATTGCCAAGGGGTAGAAATTCTATTTCTATATCAAAATGTACCGGTAATCTTAAACAAAAAAAATTTTTTGGACTTAAATAAAAGCATTAGGGAATTTATATGGGAAAGGAAAAAGTCGAGGATTGCTTTTAAAATCCTGCAAGGAAAAAGAAACATGGGAGGCTTTGGACTCCCCAATTGGGAAACCTATTACAAGGCAGCTAAGCTAGTTTGGATAAGGGAGTGGGTCACACCTGAAAATAAGAGAACCCTAACTTTAGAAGGTCATGACCGCCAGAGAGGGTGGCACGCCTACCTGTGGGACACAGAGAAAAAAAAATCCTATTTCCACAGACATAAAATTAGAGAGTCCTTAATACAAACTTGGCTTGAAATTAAACAGTGATACTACCCTAAAGTTCCAAGATGGCTCTCCACGATGGAGGCTTTGATCTATCCAAACAGGTAGGGAATGGAGAAACTATGCAGGTACCAAGATATATTAGATGGAGGAGGAAATCTTAAGCCAGTGGACACTTTGAGAAACCAGGGTATAAATTTAGATTGGTGGACTCACCAATAAATAAGATCAAGATACTTGAAGGATAAAGAGGATTATGGTATTGATTTAGGATATAATGGATTAGATAAAATTCTGATGGGAGTGGAAAAGAAAGCCTTGGCCAAATTATATAACTATTTGACAGACGATGGTAGAGCAGAAGAGACAGTCAAAAATCAATTGAAAGCATGGGAAAAAAACATAGGACATAGCTTAAACTTTAATGAATGGGAGGAGGCTTGGAATAAAAATTACAAATTGATGAGAGCTGCGACGTTTAAGGAGAATCAGTATAAAATGCTCCATAGGTGGTACCTAGCACCTGCCAGATTAGCGAAGATGTTCCCCAATATGCACCCCAATTGCTGGAAATGTGGATGTGGTCAGGGCCCCTTCTATCATATGTGGTGGACATGCCTCGAAGTGAAAAAGTATTGGAATAAAATCAGGAATTGGCTACAAGAAATAATTCGAGAGGATATAGAGTGTCTACCGGAAGTATTTCTCCTGGGAATAGTAAGGAAGGGGTATGGGAAGAGCAAAATTCACCTGATAATACACATAACAACAGCGGCTAGATTGGCATATGCGCAATCTTGGAAAGAGAAAACCGTCCCACCAGAAGACCTCATAATCAAAAAAATATTGGAGTGTGCAGAGATGAGCAAGTTAACACACGAAATAAACAATGATGAAAATTCTGAGTTCTATATGGCGTGGGATAGGTGGTATGAATGGATGAATGATAGAATTAAAGTAAATGTATAAGGTGCATCAAACAAATAGTAATGTATAGTTTAAGTGACACCAGACATATTTGATATATATTTGTAAAAACACTGTGCATCCGATGTAAGTAGAGATGAAATGTTTTGTATATTTGAAAAGTTTAATAAAGTATTGTTAAAAAAAAGGAAATGATAGAATTGCATACACACAATCCAGAAAATCTATTTAATTTCACATTTAACAATCTCAATCATAATGCAATGATAAATACCATAAAAAGTTCAGATCCACCACCAAATATTCAAGAACAAATAAATACATTTCAGCTGTAATAAGTGAAACTTCATTCTCTAGATCTCACTGCAATCTATACATTAATCATGAGACTTTCCTGACTAAATAACATTATGACATCAACTTTTCATTTTTTAGGTTATTATATTTTATAACTAGCTTTTTGTTTTATTTGTAAGTTAAGATATTTAAATATGTGTGTAACACCAGAATGAAATTATTATTTTAGACATATCCCCCATTTTTTTATTCTCAGGTCTAAACATTTCAGTACAGATATTCTGTACTAAGTCCTTATTTACTCATATAATTTGAATCTATTTTTATGCAGTTGATTAGAAAAGTATCTACAGTATTTGAGAAGATAACATGACTTTCCACAAATAATGATATTATTCAAAACTATCCTCAATCTGCCTTTATGGATACAGATGAGGATTGCAGAAAATATTTTTTTTATGTGATATCGTTCAACTGGAATAAAACTACTTCAAAGGTGAAAACGATGCAGGAATCAGGAGCATGTTTTGCTGGGTTTCCAAGAACTGAATATTTTCCCGAACTGAAAATAAGAATTAAAATACACTCTTTCAAACTTATAAAAAAGCATTGATAGACATTCCAAGATACACAGTAATATCTTACCAGCTGCTACCACTCTGGCATCTTCATGGGCTATATGCCTCCCAGCTGCCCTGATATCTGGATTCTCAAACCACCAAAGCACATGAACTGTGAAAGTAAAAGCAAGAACACAGTATTAGCACAAGGTGTGCATACACATCTATCTAGATAATTATGACACTCAAGTTCCAATGCCCACAAACAGTTTTCTGCCCCTGAGACCTCTGTAGAATTCTATAAAAGACCAAGCTAGTCACAGAGCTACAGAAAAGTTAAGTATACGATATAGAGGCATGATGGTGTTCTAGAACAGGGATGTCCAACCTTGGCAACTTTTAAGACTTCCAACTCCCAGAATTCCCCTGTCAGCATGGCTGATGGGAATTCTGGGAACTGAAGTTCACTAGTCGTAAAGTTGCAAAGATGGCCACCCCTGTTCCAGAGTTAAATAACTATCCCATCTTCTGTGTTCTAAAATTTCAGGTATAGTCTAGGCATTTCCCACAAAAAAGTGGGTAAACTTTTTTTGAAAACCAGAAAGCTATTGCCAATTAGTGTAGACATGAAATAGATGAATCAACAGTCTGGCTCACTGTAAAGCAGCTGTACACCTAGATTTTTCTCCAAATATTTAGACAATATTCTTAGGATGCTAGAAGTGGGGATCCTGATTTCAGTAGTACAATGATATAACTGATGCATTGCCATTTGCTATGAACAGAACTTGTTTAAAGGACAAAACAAAAATAATGTTCCAAAAGTTTTTTCTTTTAAATATGATGAAATCTGGACCTATCTGATACCTCTTTTTTTGTTCCTATGCTATAGTGAACAGATATCTGAGCATGTGTGAAGTTATAAATCATAGGGATGTAAATGTATATATATTGGAGCATGATTTTGTATTTGAAATATGAAAAATCATGAGCCTGTACCTGTATTAAGAAATCCATATTCTGTGTGGAAAAAGCCAATCAGTTTTGCATAGCCTTTACTAACATGTGCATCAATAGCTGCTTTGAATGAATTTCCCCATAAAGCTGGTCCACCTGGTTTCAGCTGATAAGTCACCAACTCATAAACTCCTAGGAGAAAAATAATAATTTTCAGGTTATTATAGGCAGTGAGACAAAAACAAGCAGCTCATTTCTTACAGTATATTATTTCTATATCTTCACCACTGATCTAAATTCAATTTCATTTTACTTTTTGCTTTAAATCTATGCATGGTGGGTTTACATTTACTTTCAGTTTATAATTCAGAATTATATTTGTGTAGGTATGCCCATCACTCCACAGATCCCATGCCTGTCTCAAACAGAAGAGATTTAAATATACTTTGACCACTTTAAAAACCCCATTTTACCAATGCATGAAATCATTTTAAGAGACAGCAACAGACATGGCAATTTTTCTCTCACACACACATACACAAATATAAAAAAGAACTTGGAAAATATGATACCCTTTAAAATGAGATTAAAAGAATGAATATTTTGAAGTATTGTTTTGGTTTCAGTCCACAGCTGTGGAAAGTAGTGCAGATATGACAATGCCTAATTTGGTTTCCAACAGTAGTTTAAGATTTTTTGGCATATGTATATCCTTACAGGATGGTTAGAGGCAAGGGAGAAAAACAGCTTGTGAAAAAGAAAAGGAGTTAAAGCTTATTACCTCAGTAAGATTTATGGGTTTCAGTAACATAACTAGGGATGGTTTGGGTTCTCTTTTTGCCTGTGGGAAAAGGCATTTTGGGGGTATCGAGTTAAACTAGAAGTGGTAAGGCCTGTTGCAAATGGTAAAGCAGGTTCTGTGGAATTCCTTTCACTGACTATGAAATCAGTGCAAATCAGATTGAGGAGCAAGAGAACTGACCTTCTTTTGGTGGGGTTCCCAACTCACACCAGGGGACCATGTAAGCAATTTCCATATGTTGCTTATCCAGAAGTGGAAGAATTGCAGCTAGTTTTTCTTGCCATTCTTTATCATTGATTACAGCTTTCCTTACAGCTGCTCTGTGTGCAAAGTTATCTGTGAAAGGAAAAAGAGATTGAACTTCTTAGAGTCATGTCATATTTGCTTCCATGATAAACATACAAAACTATAAAGAAAATTAATACTTATTAAAAAGTTTTAACTTAATATTACTATTAGAGAACAAAACTTTTTCAAATGCAGCCTTGGAATATACTGTACATACAGTTTGCTCCTTCCTATTTTCTCTTCAAGAAGCTCACATGCTGTTTTGCTGGGCCATGCACTGTTGCATAATCCCCAATACTATCCCCTACCTATTGTAGGACCAATAAAGGTCCTACAACTCTTTTGTATGTTGTTTTTTGTAATCCCAGATGGTATCCATATAACCTGCTAACAAACGTCATAGAAATAACTTTAAAAAGGCATAATCAACCTCTTTGAAACACCACCATGCAATTCATACCATATTTCCAAATATGAAATGCTTTATTCATTGCCCCAAATTCAGCTGTCCAGAATCCAATCATCTGTGAGTGAACCATACGAATCTTAATAGATTTATTGACCAATTCAAGAAACTCCTTTGTCTTTGCTGGCTTAACATCATAAGTACGAAGTTCATAGACAGTGCCAACTTCCTGTCTGGGTCCCGTAGCAAAAGATGAACAAGCTTGAAACACATGTGGCTTTAAAGACAAAAGCATAAAAAAAATCAGTGGAAATGATAATTTCTAGGTTTGTAATCAGGGAATATATGATTTGATACTATGGGAATTTTAGTAAATAAAATGCTAAAGCTTCATGTTTAAGTTTTGCATTTTAATAATACAGATAGTCCTTGACTTACAACCACAATTGAGCTCCGAATTTATGTTGCTGAGACATTTGTTGTGAGTTGTGCCTCATTTTATGACCTTTCTTGTCACAGTTGTTAAGTGAATCACTGCAGTTCTTAAGTTAGTAATATAGTTAAGTGAATCTGGCTTCTCCATTGACTTTGCTTGTCAGATGGTCACAAAATGTGATCACATGACCCTGGGATACTTCAACTATCATAAATATGACTCAGTTCCAAGCATCTGAATTTTGATCAGATTACTGTGGGGAATCTGCAACGCTTGTAAGTGTGAGAAACAGTCATAATCCACTTTTTCCAGTGTAACTTTGAACTGTTGTAAGTTGAAGACTACTTGTAATTCATTGGGAGCAAATACAAGTTTCAATGTTTATTCATCTTTAAGACTTGTGGAAAAATCCAAGATAGGGAAAGAAGAAGGAAGAAAAAACTGAGAAAGAGATAACCCAGTTGAAGATCTGTATCTTCCTAGATTCCCCAAATCCATTATAAAGGAGGAGGTATTATGCATGGGAAAATGCTCTGGAAGTTCACAAGGGGGATTTCTGTAATTAAATATCTGGTTAAGTAACTGCTTCATGAACCTGAAGTGCAGATGGCATTATATCAGAACATTTTCAGTAGTACACGGGAGCTCATAAAAACACATTGTTAGTTCCAGATTTTCTTATATATGTGTCATATTCACAAAGGATGCACTCCCAAAAGTAAAGAGTGCTTCAGACTCTGTTCAAACACCACAACTTTCATTAGAGCAACTGATTTTTTTCAAACTTATGCCTAAATCTTAGGGGGGGGGGATGCTGATGCTTTAAGGATTTTTTTTAAAGCTTGAAATCTCCAAAGCAGCTTTTAAAAACATATTAAGAATCTTCAAAGCAATTCTTAAAGCACTCACATTCTTCTTTTTTTTGTTCAAGCTCACAGGAAGACTTGAAAAAAATTGGCCGCTTTGACAAAGGGCAGAGAGGGATGCCGCTGTCCAACATCTGAAGCATTCTTTCCAAATAATATTTTCAATACCTAAGATATATACAGAAAATGGCAGGCACACATCAATGAGCTCAGAATCAGAAACAATATGCAGAGGGTTTCTATTTGCCAAGTCCTACATGGAAGTAACTGTTATGCTTTCAGAAATATCATGATAAAGTGACATTAATGTAAGTTATAATTGTAAACATTTATCTAGAAAAAAATGTATTGAAATAATTAAGATGTACCTATGAAATGGAGTAATTTTTACTTTTAGCAAAAGCAAATCTTTTTATGAGTCAGATTCTGGATCAAAACAATCATAGTAAGAAAGGGGTACCATGAAAATATACTGAATTGCTTCTCATGATTGGCTCATGCATGGTTTATTGCACAGGTGTCAAACTTGATTGTATCACATGACATCAGGCGACGTATCGTGACATTTTTTGCCTTTGCGGAGCCAGGGTAGGTGTGGCCTGTGTGTGATACATCTGGCCTGCGGGCCGCCAGTTTGACACACCTGATTTATTGAATAAACCAATTGCCTGGGTTCACACATTGTGTTGCCATCTCAATAGCAAGTCAGGAACTAATTAGGGTTCAGAAACCATAGACTAAAACCAGGATGAAATGCTGAAAAGGACATTAAGAGTATTAAGAGTATTCCAAACAAAAACATATGCCAATCCACATCTCTTCAACTTGCAGAAACCTCAGAAATGGCAGCAGATGAATCCAGCTGGGGTCCTGGAGTTGCACAATACTCTTAGGATTTTAGGTCTATGGTGAGGTTCAAACTGTTTGGAGGCTTTTTGCTACCTTTTTATACCAGAAATGACAATGAGTCTAAATAATACCACCTGGTGAAGCCTTGGCAGCACATTTTATCAGTGATTTGGTTCCAAATCAGTTGACCGTGGCCAGAAATATTTTTTAAAGAAAGGGATCCTACTAAATAACTTATTGGGATGGTTTTATGACTTATCTTGTAAATAACTTGAGAACTGACTATCTGTAAATTATTTTTATGGGAAACATTTTTTCTAGCGTGCAGCTATTGTTCCCCCATCTGGAAGCAGGGATCAAATGAGAGAAACCATGCTGTCCTTTTTCTCTGGATTGTTACACAGGGGAGTACATATTAAAGGCTCAAGAGCCGTTATTTCTCAACTTTGGCAACTTGAAGATGTATAGACTTTAATTCCCAGAATTCCCCACTCCTCAAGCTGGTGGCCTCACTGCTCAAGAGTGATCTATAAAACCATGCTGCAATCCGCAAAGCTTGCTAAGTAACTTTTTTCGGAGCATGCATGGAAACAAATTTACAACAAAAATATACAGGAGCTGGCCAACACTGAGCTTCAGTGTTGAGCGACTGTGGTCTAGACAACAGATTTCCTGATGTTTCGCTAGCAACTACGGCTGACATTTTCTTAAGAAATCTGTTGTCTAGACCACGGTCACTTTACCCTGAAGCTCAGGACTGCCTTACAACACAAAGCTTGCTAAGTAAAACACATTTTGTCTCAGCTAATTACTGTAAGTAACTGAGTGGCTGACTGAAAATTATTCAGATACCTTATATTAAGAAAACTATTATTCAGATACCTTATATTAAGAAAACTAAGATCATGGCATCCGATCCTCTCAATTCCTGGCAAATAGATGGGGAAGAAATGGAGGTAGTGACAGGTTTTATTTTTCTGGGCTCCAAGATCACCGCAGATGGATACTGCAGCCAAAAAATTAAAAGACGCTTGCTCCTGGGGAGGAAAGCTATGGCAAATCTAGATAGCTTACTAAAAAGCAGAGACATTACCCTGCCAATAAAAGTGCATATAGTCAAGGGCTATGATTTTCCCAGTTGCAATGTATGGTTGTGAAAGTTGGACCATAAGAAAGGCTGAGCGCCAAAGAACTGAGGCCTTTGAACTATGGTGCTGGGGAAGACTCCTGCGAGTCCCTTGGACTGCAAGGTGATCAAATCGGTCAGTCCTAGAGGAGATCAATCCTGATTGCTCTTTAGAAGGCCAGATCCTAAAGATGAAACTCAAATACTTTGGCCACTTAATGAGAAGGAAGGACTCACTGGAGAAGAGCCTAATGCTGGGAAAGATTGAGGGCAAAAGAAGGGAACGACAGAGAATGAGGTGGCTGGATGGAGTCACTGAAGCAGTAGGCGTGAGCTTAAATGGACTCCAGAGGATGGTAGAGGACAGGAAGGCCTGGAGGAACGTTGTCCATGGGATCACGATGGGTCGGACATGACTTTGCAACTAACAACAACAGCCTTATATGTGGAAAGGATTAAAGTGATTCACAGCATTATCTCTTTGTCATGATGTTCCATGATGTCATTATATACATTATAGTATCCATAAACTACCATATGGATTACAGACTATAATAGTGTGGTATATGCAACATGATAATGCTCTCTACATGGGGCTGCCCTTGAAGACCACTCGGAGACTTCAGCTGGTGCAGAATGCGGCCGTGCAGGTAGTGATGGGAGTGTCCCGACACTCCCATGTTACACCTCTCCTGCGCGATCTGCATTGGTTGCCAGTTGCCCTCTGGGTGAGATTCAAGGTGCTGGTGATCACCTATAAAGCCCTACATGGCTTAGGTCCGGGATACTTGGCGGACCATCTGCAGTCAGCAACAGCTTCCCATCGCCTGGTGCGCTCTCACCGGGAGAGCCTACTCACGGTGCCGTCGGCCACACAGTGTTGGCTGGAGACCCCCAGGGAGAGAGCTTTCTCTGTAGGCGCACCCATCCTTTGGAATCAACTCCCTCTGGAGCTCCAGGTGGGCCCCGACCTTCGCTCCTTCTGCCATGGGCTGAAATCGTGGCTATTTCATCTAGCCGCCCTAGACTGAGGGGGTTTTTAATAGAACTTAATGGGGTTTTATTGGATTTTTGTCAATTTTATTATGGACTTTGTTTTTAACGGTCTGTTTGTTTTGTTTATTGTTGTGAGCTGCCCTGAGTCCTGTGGAGATAGGGTGGCATATAAGTCTAATTAAATAATAAGAAATAAATAATAAATAATGATAAACCCAACTCAAATTATATTGCAGTTTAACATTTTGTGAAGTTAGACAATTATCAACAGCTAAAGAAATCAACACATTTCGCATACCCTATAAATAGTTCTTTCTACATTAATTTACATGTGACTCTACAATTCCTTTATTTTATTTTATTTTATAAAATATGCATACATCCAATATTCTTTGGATTGGAGTGGCATAGAAGCCTGAATAAATAATAAATAACAATATTCTGGCTGTACAGGGCTGAGAATATTGAAATTTGTGGCACTGTCTTTCAGGAACATTTTCCTCCTTTACTAATTTTTCAACAGAAAAAGCACTGATCTCTTCCAAGGAACTACAAGATTTCTAATACAGTTAGTGTGCAAATCAATAACTAGAAGCACAGCAAAAGATGTGCATGTCAGCAGTCCATGGTAAAATATCATAATTTGTTTCATAGCTTCATGCACCACTGCTCATCTCTGGCATTAGTTCATAATATGTTTTCCAAGCCGTACACTTCAAGCCTGAGACAGAAGCGCTGCATTTTTCCTAGATAGCATTTCTTCAAAGATGCCTAGAAATTAATACACACATATATTTGAAATCTCAGTTCAATCAAAAATTGTTCCATTTCTTTGCTCACATCTCTTTCGTATCATGAAACTCAAACTCATGTACCGCTAATCTTGCAGAGATTTGTTTTACAGGTAGTCCTCTACTTGCAACAGTTCGCTTAGTGGCCATTCAAAGTTACAACGGTACTGAAAAAAATGACTTATGACCATTTTTCACAGTTATGACATTTCCAGCATGGGAAGCCAGGTTACTAACTTACCAACTGCCGTGATTCACTTAACAACTGAGGCAAGAAAGGTCGTAAAATGGGGCAAAATTCACTTAATAAATGTCTCACTTAACAACAAAAAATTTGGGCTCAATTGTGGTTGTAAGTTGAGGACTACCTGTATTTTGATCTAGCATCTGTCTTTTAAAAAAACATTGAACAGCTCAGATTTAACTTCCGCCATGTCAATAAAAATGTTCAGTCAGTAAAAATGTTATGTGTAAGGAGAAATCACTAGAGATTAACAGTAAATTACAAAGTAAACAAATACTCATAATCCTAAGGAAAATTTAGATATTGGCATTAAGGTCTCACGCAGAAAAAGTTAATGGTGCTGCAGCTGGACATCCCTACACATACAGCATATAAGAGGAATTTGTTTTTTCAACATAGTATAAGCATAAAACATACTGACATGTTACAGAAAAATGCATTTGCTATGCAAAGTTTCTGTGCCATAATTGTACCAAACCTTCAATGCTACTAACGACTTAATGATATTTTATCTGAAATTGTCTAGGATTGGTAAAATCATCTGAAGAGAAGAAAATTATGTTAGAAATATACTACTAAAACTTGCCCATATGTGGCAGAGAGAAAAGTCATGAAGTGATGCTTTTTGATAGCATGGGGAGAAACGGCATTATATGCCACTCTATGGAGAAAAACTAATTCAGTAAAAATGGGCCATCCAGTGAAGAAGTGAAAATGGTATCAGATTTATACTGGTAATTTATTGATAATTTACTTCTTCCAGAGTTTCCATATTTTGTTTTTTTCTCTTATCAGACCCTGTCTCTTTGATTTGTTAGACAGCTCTATACACACATTTGATTTGTTAGACAGCTCTATACAGAGAACCCTTCAGAAAAATGCATCCAAACTGCTACAATTCTCTTTATACACTCTCAGTTTCTACTTATATGTTCTTAAGAGTTCGTTTCCCAATTATCTTTCAATCAGCAAGCAGTTTTTTCACCACCATTTCTGTCAAATTGAGCTTGATTTCTGATAATTCCATGATATGCCCATTTGTTTTCTTGGCAATGATACAGAAATGTGATTTGGCTTTTTCCATAGTGCCAAACTCAACAGTTCTTTTAAAAAACATTATTTGAACTGTGATACATTCATAGTACGTTTATTGATGCTCTAAAAAAATGAATATTTGGAAAATAATCCTGATGAACTGAATAGTTTGGACTTGGGACAAATGAAATGATATCTAAGTTTCAGAACAGGAAGCACATTGTAAAATTAAAATCTCCTTCCTAGAGGGCTGATTCCTTGTGAAATCCGGGAAGCAGACACATACGGAGGTAAGTAAACAGAGGAAGGCAGGAAGGAATCAAGAGGGTATGATCATATGGAATCATATTACAGGTAGTCCTCGACTTACCACAGTTCATTTAATGATTGTTCTGTCAGATATTGCCTACGTATGATGCCCCAGGCACCAGAAGGGGTTAAGTCTTCTAAGTCTACAGACATCCCATGTGACTGTATAAACCAATGAACTCCCTTATTGGAGTCATACCCACAAATCAATTGGATATCTTCCCTAATTCTCTCCATCCATCTCAGCGAGACAGCAGTGAACTTCTCTCCCTCTCAACCTCTGAGTCATACAGTCAGGGTAATAAATGCAGCAGGACACCCTGTTCATTATTGTATATTTGTAAATAATAAAATAAGTTTTAAACCTGAAGCTGTATGGCCTAAATAACTTCCACATAGACTGAATGAGCACGACCATCAGTATATATCTGACAAATGGTAGCAGACGATGGAGAATTATTGCTCAGGTCTATGAATTTTTGTAATTTTTTTTAAAATCATAGAACGTTTTACCTAATATGGAATCCTTGAACCTGAACGAATTATCTTTACAAGAGATTGATGCATTAACCGTATCCTTAACAAAACAGCACCAATCATTAACCAAAAGACTAAAAAAACTTTCTATTGAAGCTACACAGCAAGTACAAACCTCTTTACAAAAGGACCCAACTTTTTTTCCTTCTCTTCACTCGAACACCGAAAGACCAGACCCACGCTTACAACCACCTTGCTTCGATCTCCATTCTACTCCACCTCATGACTCTCATCAAGGACTTCAACCTTCTGAATCCCTTGTATGTTCCAACCCTCCAACTTCAGACCAATTTTTATTTTCTCAAGCTTCTCCAAAACAGCATTTATATCAAGCTTTACATGCGACAGGCCTGCTAAATGCAGGCTGGACTCCTCAAAGAACTCTTGAACTGTTAAACACCCTTTCAACCTCACCAGACCTGGTAAGCGACAATTTTTTGCTTCAATCCACAGATTCCCAGACTGAACTTTTAAATACCCATTTTATTACAAATCCTCCCTCTCCACCTATTGACTTTATGGCTTCCAAAATGGCTTCCACCTTCCCCGAAAGCATGGCTTCAAAAATGGCTGACAAAATGGCCGCCCCCATACCCCACCATGCGGTCCCCAAAATGGCCGACAATTTATATGACCACACTTTAAACAAAATGATGTCTACCACTTCAGACCACAAGGTCTCAACCAACCCCCTTACCCCCATACATCCTCCTACCCACCCCACAACTGGAGATATTCAGACTGATTCCCTATCTTCTTCATCCAGAGCACCGAGTTCGAATCCTCCCAATTTCTTTTCCAATTTTCAGAACTTTTCTATTTTTGCTGCCGCTGCAGACCTCCCCATCTACACCGCTGCAGCTGTAGCAGCTGCAAATATTTCTACTGATACCAATATTGTTTCCAATGTAAAAAGATCTTTCTCAGTTTTTGCAGCTGCCGCCTCGCTCCCCCCCCTCATCGCCGAAGATGCCGCCACCGCTGCTGCTGCTGCCGCCTCCAACATCACCGATGCCCCGTCCAAACAACAAATTCACATGATTTTTGCAGCCTTTGCATCAAAAGCCAACCTACCTTCTACTGCAGCCGACGCTGTCGCAGCAGCTCTTCCGAATCAAACTACAACCACCATCTCCATTATTCCTCCTATCGTCGAATCACCTACAACATCTTCTCTCACACCAAACGACTCCAATCAACAATCCAACGTTCAATTACCTATCTCTGCTAACAGTAACTCATTTCAGCCTTCTATTACTGTAAACTGTAATGATTTAAATATTGAAACTAATAATTCCTTGTCTTTATGTACTAATGTAAATTTATCTTTAGAAATTGAAACTGTTTTGCAACATTTTAAACAACATGGCCCATTACCTTTATCACCAAACTTCAAAAAATTACAAACCTCAGGTAATAATTTCCCTACTTGGGAACATGAAACTCATTTACATCTTTTAAGAGAAGGCACATTCCTTATTATTGAATCTCCCCCTAACAAACCTTGGTCATCTGACTTAACCTTTCTTCACAATAGTGTTTATGCCACTCTTATGTCAACTTTAGAAAGTGATATTGTTCATTCTATACCTACAGGTTTTACTGCACAAGAAGTATGGCAATACCTACAAAAACATTACAACACACCCTCGCCTGCAACTATCGCTACTCTTGCCGGTGACTTTTATAGCACCATATATAAACCAGGCACATCTATGGCCAAACATCTTTTCCACCTCGAATCCATGCGAAAACAACTGATTCAACGCAATCATCCTGTACCTGAAACTGCCATGATTGGTATCATTTTTAATTCTATTAAACACTTTCCCGGTTGGTCAGGATTCATAAATAGTCTCCACTCCCTACCCACCCACATGTACACCGTCGCTGAAATCAAATCCAAATTAATAGATGAAGATAGGAGACGATCTAATGCTTATAATACATCTGAACCTCTCTATGATAGAAGACTCTACCATACTGATAGATACCTTACTTCTTTTGACCACCCCTTTTATTCTAAACATGATTCCCATCCTTCACATTCTTCACACAAACCCTTCTGCCAAAACTGGCAGAACCACCCCTCTCAATATCAAAATAATTTTAATTATTGTAACTATAGAGGACGTTATCATACCTACAACTCCCATCCTCCACACGGTGATAACACCACCCACACTCATGATACAAGGGAATACACCCCTACAGACAAGACTAACAAAAGATATCATACTATCAAAGAACATACTGAACCTAAAAGATCCATGCACACTGAATCTTACATTAGAAAGGGTCCCACACACAAAGATTATAAAGACAGAAGGGGACAACCTACTGAACAATCTATATATTCTAACTCCGAATCCCAAACACTTGGCATATTTCCCAACACCCAACAATACCTGCGTGACACCACGCACCTATGGGTCATCGATTCTGGAAGCATACACCATACCACCAATGACAAATCCATATTATATGATATCCTCCCAACCAATATCTCTATTACAGCAGCAAATGGTACTTCCAATACAGTTGAGTATGAAGGATCTATCTTTATACCCGGTATAGGGGAAATTAGTCAAGTGCTCTATACACCTACCTTTGGCCACAATATTTTGAGTACTTCAAAATTAGGTAAAATCGGTTTTAAAGTATCTCTTGATGATCAACACGGTTTTATAAAATCCAAACATGATAACAATATTATTGCCAATATTTCTGTCATTAATGATTTACCCTTTCTTATTCCAGATTCCTTTACATCTTCCTCACCCACGACTCAACTACCTCAATCCTCATCGAGACCTGACCCTGACAATCATCCCGACCGTACCCCTGCCACCCACCACGAAGGTACCACACCTCACCATATCAATACACATGACACTTCCGACTCACATAATGACCAACACACCATACCACACCTCTCTCCAACTTCACCAACATCACAAAACCAACGAACCTCGAAAACAAAAATTCAAATTCATATAGGTGAACCTTTACATGATAATTGTGCCCATTTATTACACAGACGTTTAGCACATGCCAATACTGTTGCTGTAGACAATACTCAAAATTTTTCCCAAGGCGTCTGCACTAAGGATTGCCCTATCCAACTTGACTGTGAGATTTGTAAAGCTGCAAAATCAAAGGCAGCCCCAATTCCCCACACCAGCACTAGACGATCAAAACACATATACGAATTGGTACACATTGACATTGTAGGCCCTTTTCCACTTTCTTTGGGCAAACGGAAATATTTTTTGAATTTAGTCGATGATTTCAGTCGTTTCGGACATATCTATACTCTTACTGAAAAATCTCAAGCCTTTCAAAAAATAAAAAATTTTTACACTCTCATACAAAACCAACACAACATCAAATTAAAGAAAATTCAAACAGATTGTGGAGCCGAATTCACATCTGTACAATTTCAAAACTGGATTGACTCCAAAGGCATTATACATTACAAAACATCTCCTTTTACCCCCCAGCAGAACGGGATTTGTGAAAGGAAAAATGGAATCTTACAGACCATGATGCGCAGCGTCATGTTAGATGCTGATGTACCCCCTAGCTATTGGGCAGAAGCCCTTGCATATGTCAATTACACTTTTAACCGCACATGGAATAAGGTTATTAACCAAACACCCTATTTTCTTGTATATGGCACTCAACCACACCTCACACATCTTCGCGTTTTTGGCTGCTTTGCATATGTCAATATCTCCAAACCACTCAGACGGAAGGGGAATGAGGTGTCCAAAAAATTACGTTTCGTAGGATATGCACCAGGTTCGAAAGCATATCGATTCATAAAAAACAACAACACAGTAATAATTTCCCGTTCAGCCACATTCATAGAAAACCACAACTGGACCAAAATACACTCAAATGACTCATACGTATTAACCCAAGAACCAAATACATCAGATACACCACAGAGAATTCAACATGTACAAACAACAACACCAAAAGTTACACCTCGAACAAACAACACAGATACACAACTACCAATCAGAAAATCCAAACGAATTACACAAGGCATCCCACCTAAAAGATTTGACGTGAACAATGTGACACAGACAAACCAAATACCCATCACTCCAAAAAATTTTAAACACATGCTCCAATTACCGGAATCAGAACAATTAAAATGGTGGGACGCTATGTCCAAAGAAATGGACTGTTTAATAAATTTAAAAGTATTCACAAAAACAACACCTCCACAACACAAACACCCAATTGGCACTCGATGGGTTTACAAAATTAAAACACTCCCTGACAACACATATCTATACAAAGCACGCCTCGTAGCCCAAGGTTTTGCCCAACGCTTTCCCGAAGATTATGATGAAACTTACTCCCCCACAGTAAAACCAGAAAGCGTAAAAACGGCACTGACTTCAGCCATTATCTCAAATCAAGAAGTCTATCAATTTGATGTCCAAACCGCATACCTCCATGCACCATTAGAGGAGGAAATTTATGTCAATGGGGCACCAGGGTTCCAAGTTGAGTTTGGCAAAACATGGAGGCTACACAAAGGGTTATACGGCTTAAAACAATCGGGCAAGCTCTGGTTTGACTGCCTTACCAAAACTTTAAAATCAATGGGGTATAATCAAATTCGATCTGACCAGTGCGTAATGACAAAACCTTATGAAGGGGGAAAAGAAATTATTTTAATCTATGTTGATGATTTGATTTATATCGGGCCCAACGAACAATCCAGCAAACAATTTGCAAACAAATTAAGAGAACATGTTAATTTAAAGACCTTAGGTCATATAGACCAATATCTGGGTGTACAAATTTTTAAAACTGATAGAGGTTTTTGCTTCTCACAAAAGGATAAGATTGAAGACCTGCTACAAAGATGTGGCATGGAAAACTGCAACCCCACAGATACACCCATGCGCACTGACTATAATAAAATTGCTTATCTAGACGGTAACAAGCATCATGATAAAGCTCAATATCAATCCGTCATAGGATCACTCCTTTATATCAGCAGATGGAGTAGACCCGATATATCATTAAGTACAAATCTCTTATCTAGACAAGTAGATGAACCTAAAGAACAACATTGGGTTGCTATGAAAAGGTTACTCAGATATTTGCATAATACAAAAGATATGGTCTTATTATTAGAACCTGATGAAGGGGTAACCCCAAAACTTACCTGTTATTCAGATGCCGATTGGGCAGGGGATGAAAAATCAAGAAAAAGCACATCAGGCTTTATATACTTCCTAAATGGTTGCCCCATAGATTGGCGCGTTTGTCGCCAAAACTTCATTGCTAATTCCACGGCCGAAGCTGAATATGCCAGTGCTTCTGACGCTTGCACACTTCTCACATGGATATATGAATTAGTTTCAGACATTTGGACACAACCTTCACTACCTATCACTCTCCACGAGGACAATGAGTCCGTCATAGCCTCTTCGGTCAGGGATGATGTCAGCTTCAGATCTCGCCATATTGATATACGTTATAAAAATGTGAGAGACCTAGTTAAAAAGGGTTTTGTTGAATTTGTTTATTGCGATACCAAGGATCAAATTGCTGATTTCTTAACTAAACCTGTACCTTGTGAAACACATTGGAACCACTGCAAATCAGTTGGACTGTACTTATAATTTATTTTTCTTATACTTGTTTCTTATTATCTTTGAGCACTGTTCCATCACACTTGGCAATAGAAGGGGTCTGTCAGATATTGCCTACGTATGATGCCCCAGGCACCAGAAGGGGT
>WNWU01000034.1:506241-529608 GCA_012654045.1 Ptyas mucosa | reverse complement strand
GGGGGGGGGTGAGGAGGGGTTGCCCTCCCACCAGTAGCCCCCTCTCCAGCCCAGCCCGGAATAGCAGATCCCATATGGAAACATGTAACAACGTGGAGCAAGCACCTAACGATCCGCAGCCGGGGACAACGGGGCAGGTGGGCTTCCCAGGGGATTTACCTGGGAGCGGAAAGGGTCTGTCGCTGTTGCTCGTCTGAATAGGCGGCCGAGGACGGAGCCCACGTGGAGACCCAACATGGTAAGGCAATCCGTAAGCGCCCACAGCCCACGTTGAAGGACGAGAGGGCACCACTCTACCCTCCTCTTTCACTTACGGAAGCTTTAGGGGACAAAAAAAACCAAGCCTTGGCATTGGGGCGGAGAGCCAGTAGGCGGGTGGGCGTATCTCGAGGCGACTCTTCCTGAACGGCGTGAAGCGCAGGTGCTTCGATGTTGCGCTTTGGATTCGCCCCTTCGCTTTCCTTTCACACATCCGAAATCTCTTTTAACACGCGCTGCTATGTGCAGTAAGCAAGCACTTACTGAGACGAATGAACCTTTCTAAAACTCAGAGGTTTCTCTCCCCCCCCCCCTGTTTTCCCTGCTGCTATTAAGAAATATGGGAACTCATCTACTGCTGTCCCAAAATGCTACTATTCAGGAGACCCTGAGGACCCATATAAACCTCCAAGTGCTTCAACGACCCTCTAAATTAAGGACGAAAAATGACCAGTCTGCAAGGAATATAAATCTTTCCATTCCCCACTATCCTGTGAGAGCTGAAGAAGCTTCTTGGAGGAGAAGCAAAATGTCCTCAAAAGAAAAAAAAACAAGTTCTAGTTGGCTCCTGAAAAAGCACCTTTGGGACAATTGTGCCCTGGATGACTGAGATTCTCTACAGACCAGGGGTGAAATCCAGCAGGTTCTGACAGGTTCTGGAGAACCGGTGGTGGAAATTTTGAGTAGTTCGGAGAACCTGAGCCTTGGTAGTACAGTGGTCTAAAGCACCCTGTTATTAACACCAGCTGCCTGCAATTATTGCAGGTTCGAATCTCACCAGGCTCAAGGTTGATTCAGCCTTCCATCCTTTCTAAGGTAGGTAAATTGAGGACCCAGTTTGTGGGGGCAATAAGCTGACTTTGTATAAATATACAAAAGTATGAAGGCTATTGCTTAGCGCATTGTAAGCCGCCCTGAATTTCCGGAGAAGGGTGGCATATAAATCAAATTTAAAAAAAAAAAGCCAGCAAATGCCACCTCTGGCTGGCCCCAGAGTGGGGTGGGAATGGAGATTTTGCAGTATCCTTCCCCCAGGAGTGGGGAGGGAATGGGGATTTTGCAGTATCCTTCCCCTGGAATGGGGTGGGGATGAGGATTTTGCAGTATCCTTCCCCTGCCACGCCCACCAAACTATGCCCACAGAACCGGGAGTAAAAAAAAATAGATTTCACCACTGCTGCAGACTTTCATCTGCTGTTGCTGCTTGAAAGCAGCAGATTTCTTTAGTAGCCCATTTTTTCGGGTGATGACACAGCTGGGTTCACAGCCAGCTTTGAACAGGTGAGTTTCGGACAAGTGTACGGTGCCCATTCTTTGATGGGGGTCAATGCAATATTTCTCAACTTTGACAACCCATCAAAGAATGTGGACTTCAATTCCCAGAACCCAGAAATCAGCATGCTGGCTGGGGGAATTCTGGGAATTGAAGTCCCTACATCTTAAGAGTTGCCAAAATTGAGAAACACTGAGTTTAAGGTTTCCTCTGAACTCAGTAATGTAGATCGATTGGTAAACTGTGATTAAAATAGTCACAGATAACTTTACTGTGATTACTTGAATCACAGTGTCTCAACTGATATATATTACTGGGTTACTGAGATAACTCTCAGTTATGATAACTGTGTCAGTTAGTCCCAAAGGTTAGCCTGTTTCCATCTTCTGTTTACTTTGATGGAAGGGTATTGTACCCAACAGAAATTTTTCTTAGCCAAGAACAGCCGAGAAATGAAGCTCATTTAATAATTTAAAGGAAGTTGTATCAAGCCTTTATTTAATCCACCCATTAGAAGTGTGTAAAGTGTCCAACAGTGGTTGGATTCATACAACATGCCAAGATGACACATAACAGGCCACATGTAAGTGTGAAAAATGATGCTTAAATTTATCGTCAGCTCTAGCTGAAGGAAAGCTCACTAAGCAGCTTTAAATTTTATATTCAGTGAGGAGTGAACTAAGGCTCAAGAAAACTCAGTCTTAAACAGTTCCATTTCTTCAAAAGTGGCAAAATGTTTATGTTGTTCAGCCAATGGGAAATGAAATGATTAAAAAATACATAATAGGACTACATTTCTATTCCTCTAGTCATTGCGTATTTTTTCTTGAGGAAAGCATATCTAATAGCTACACTGAAACAATATTGAAAATAAAAATTTTAATTAATCTGGTCACCCTCAGCAATGAATATTAAAAACTGCATAACTATATTCTTCTGCCTGTATTTCACTGTTTTGATTGGTAAGTCCTGGAGTTCTTTAAATGCTGTCATACTGGGGATTATTTTAGCCTGGAAAAGGCTGATAAGACAATCCTGTCTCCACAGAAGTTACATTATAAAATCCCTTATCTATAACCATGCTGAGTAAGCATAATGGAAATTGTAGTCCAGTGATATCTGGGCACTGGATTTTGGAAGAGACTGGTATAAATATGACAAAATATCTAATACTAAATCCTTAAATGGATCACACTTTTAACTATTTTGCTCAGGTTCTACTGCTATTGCCTCTTTATTTTCTCTATATATATTTAGGACATTTTATACAGGATTATACATTTATGCCATGAAATTGGTTAATTAACTTGTTAGCATAATCTTCACTGTAATATTTCATTTGAACTACAGTCATAAAGCATTGCTTGCCATATGTCATTGTAACTTTTGCCATTATTTTAAATCAAGAGTATTATTTAATTATACTTATATCAATCCATTGTGTTTTTAATCACTTTTTTTTATACTGAAATGAGGGATTGCTAATGTTTAGAAATGTAGCACAATGATTGCATCTTTGCTGCTGGCTTTTAAAATATATAGTGTAAATATGCTTCTCAAATTGTAACTGGAAAAATCATAGGAGGCTATTTTTAGGTCTGTTCAGCAAAAAGAATCCAGAAATAAACTCACTACTTCTGTTTTTAGAAGTATCAACTAAGTGTCAGTCTGATTGCAGAATATCTCTGGTTTCTTCCCAGAGCCTGTGTCAAAAAAAGAGTGGGCATCAGCCATTGGAATATAACAGCTTGGTTCTGTGGATGGAGCAGATAACATGAAGCTAGAATGGCCTAGGCCCGTGATGGCGAACCTATGGCATGGGTGCCACAGGTGGCACGCGGAGCCATATCAGTGGGCACGCGAGCTCAGCTCCGGCACGCACGCATGCGCCAGCCAGCTGATTTTCGGTCCTTCTGGGCCCACAAGAAGTCAGGAAACATACTGTTCCCGGCCTCCAGAGAGCCTCTGGGGAAGGGGGAGGCCATTTTTGCCCTCCCCAGGCTCCTAGAAAGGCTCTGGAGCCTGGGGAGAGCAAAAAACGAGCCTACTGTGCCATCACGTGCCAAAAGTGGGGGAAGCACGGGGGGGCAAGGCGCATAGAATTAGGGATGTGGGCACGCGTGCGTGTGACCCCACCGCGCTCCCCTCAGTTTTGGCACACGATGGCAAAAAGGTTAGCCATCACTGGCCTAGGCCCTAGGGGCATTTTGTTAAATTTAAGGGGAAAAATAGTAAGAAAGGGGTGGAGGTAGTGAAAACAAAAGTATCCTGTAATATTGTATGACTTAATTTATTTAATTAAATAATTTATATGGCTGGCAATCTCATAACAGTGACTCCGGGTACAAAGATTAAAACTGAAGAATTAAAACAATAATTGAGTTGCCATGTGATAAGATGGGCGTCCAATAAATTTAATTAATAAATAGCCCATAACACCCAGATAAGTGACACCTTCCAGTCATAAAAACACATCAGCCATAACTGGACTAGCCTAACATCCTGGGCAGTGGTGGGTTGCCCCTGGTTCGGACCGGTTCACAAGAACTGGTAGTAAAACCGGTGGGAGGCTCCGCCCACCGCCCAAATGTCATCATAGGTGATCTGCGCATGTGCAGAAGCTTGGCACGCACGATCCCGTTGTGAATCGGTAGTAAAGGTAAATAGAACCCACCCTTGATCCTGGCCTAAACGTCTGGAGAAACAGCCAGGTCTTCAAAACTTTATAAAAGAACAGTAGGATTGGGGTCATCTGGATTTTCATGAGAATGCTGATCTTTAGCAGTATTTACTGTACAAATCTTAAATAGAATAAGAATCTGCAATATATTATAGTTTGGCAGTTTCTTTCACAAGAAATTTGATAACATGCTCCAGTTCAAGATGTGAACGTAAGAAAAGGCCATGTTGTTTCCTCATTGTGAAGGTTGTGGGGATAATATTCTAGCATCTATTTTATTTATTTTATTGTAAGCCACCTACCATAAGATGAGGTGGGTGGCTATATAATAAATTGAACAAATAATAGCTGTAAAGGCAGGGGTGAAATCCAGCAGGTTCTCACAGGTTCTAGAGAAGCGGTAGTGGAAATTTTGAGTAATTCAGAGAACTGGCAAATACCACCTCTGGTTGGCCCCAGAGTGGGGAGGGAATAGGGATTTTGCAGTATCCTTCCCCCAGGAGTGGGGAGGGAATGGGGATTTTGCAGTATCCTTCCCCTGCCACGCCCACCAAGCCACACCACACCCACAGAACCAACAGTAAAAAAAATTGGATTTCACCACTGTGTAAAGGCCAGTATAAAAGTAGACTGTAATTGTAACTCATAGTTGTTCCTCATTTTGTATTACTACTGTGCAAAATTTCTCTTGCAGCAATTAGTATACAGCAATGCAGATTTTGAAATTTCAGGTTATATTAAATATTGATATTAAATGATTAATCTTTTAAAAAAACATCTTTTAGGAGTAATGGAATTTAACATTGTACAGATTGGCTTCTACAATTAAAACTAATTATAGGATCCATATGAAGTTCCCTTATTAAAATGTTAGATAAAACTGGTTCCTCTTATGCCTGACTTGAAAAGAATAAGATGAAGAATTGGCTTTCAGCTAGGTTTACATAGTAAGTGGTAACTGTACAATGGTGATGTTTTTATTTCATTGGCCAAGTGTTTAGAATCACAAAGGGAATCCAGAAAGATAAGTTTGCTTGACCACAAGTAATTCTATTTGAAAGTAAAAGTACTAGTTTCCACAGCTATAAAACAAATTCACATCAATCTTCATTCAATAATATAAATCATTATATACATTTCGTTACAAGATTGAGACCCATATATATGAAGAATGTATACAGGAAATGACAGTCTGGAATATAAAACTTGAATTTAAACAAGCAAAAATATCCATGCTATTTTAATTTATGCCTGGGATTTGCAGCTGATGGTCAATTTGCCACTGATTATTTTTTTAAAAATCTTGAGGGAATTGCTCTCAGGTCTCATTTGCTTTTTAGACAAGAGAGAAATTTCTGTAGGAATGGATATGTGATTTTTTAAAAATTAGGGTGAGAGGGGAAACTTGAATTTGCTTATTTTATTATAATTTCATCAAATTGTTCATAAAAGATAAAGACTCTGTTGTGTGAAGCTCTGTTCCTATATACAAGTGTTTCTGAACCTTAGTAACTCTAAGATATGTGGACGTCAACTTCCAGAATTCCCTTTCATTTTCAAATGGCTAAGTGTCATTAACACAGCTATACAGGTAGTCTTCAACTTACAACAGTTCATTTAGTGACCATTCAAACTTAAAATGGCACTGAAAAAAGTGACTTAGGACTGTTTTTCACAGTTGTGACCTTTGCAGCATCCCCATGGTCACGTGATCAAAATTTGGATGCTGGGCGACTGGTTCGTATTTATGACCATTGTGGTATCCCAAGGTCACGTGATCACATGATCAAGTCAATGGGGAAGCCAGATTCATTTAACAACCAGACTGCTAAATTATCAATTGCAGTGATTCACTTAACAACTGAGGCAAGAAAGGTCTTAAAATGGGCCAACGCTCCCTAAACAAATGTCTCATTTAACAACAGAAATTTTGGGCTCAATTATGGTTGTAAGTCGAAGACTACCTGTACTGTGTACTCTACAGGAAGGTTATGCCATTTTCTGAGCAACAATATAGAAACGCTTTGCCATTGCAATCTTCCAGGCTGTTTTTTTACCTTCTCAATCTAACGTTATCTGTTAGATTTCTTGGTAGTCTCCTATCCAAATACTAACTAAATTCAAATCGCTATAGCCTTTTCAAGAACAACCATAGTTGCCTAAATGCTGTTTTATGTGAGCTTTTATTTATTTATTTAGTCGATGCTGTCCAACTCCAAACTGTAGGTGGCTCACAATATATCAGATAATATAAAACTAATACAAACAGCAAAAGCAAGCTAGAACAGAAGGAAGACAAGGAAGAATAAGATGGCAACCCAACAGATACCCAAAATCTCCCAGAGGCATCTAGCATCCAGTGGAGTGGTTCCTGGGAGAACAGCCACTTTTTTTAAATGGCACCCTGGAATGCCAATAGGGTGGGTGACATCTGGATCTTGGGGGCACCTCATTCCAGAAGGCAGGCAATGAAACAGAGAAGGTGCGCTTCTTGGGTCCTGATAGATGACATTATTTATTTGAAAGAACGAGGACTGTGGCAACCCTGTTAGCTTGAATTGGTGAGGCAGTAACCAAGGGAGAGAGGAGAGCTTACATCTAAATGTGCCCTTTGTCATATAGGGCTTTACAGTAACCATTATGAATTGCTCCTTGAAGCAAATTGGCAGCCAGGGCAGCTGAAGAGCAGACATTTTACATGTAGAGTGGTATGTGGGAAAGGCCTTGGGAGATGGGATGAAGTGATGGTGCCTAAAGAATGGCCAGGTAAGGTACAGCAGAGGTCCTTAATCTTTGCGGCATGGCTGCCTGGTGGGGGAAAGAGGAGCGGTAGCTCAACTTGCAAGAGTGCTGGGCTGGCACGCACATTCAACTTGCAGAAGTTGAGCTGTGTGTATGCATGTGTGCCAGGGTGCTGCTCGTGCAAGTTGAGTTGCACATGCACACTTGTGTGCCAGCCTACCGCTCATAGCAGAGGTGGCTTTCAGCAGGTTCTGACCAGTTCTGGAGAACTGGTAGTGGAAATTTTGAGTAGTTCAGAGAACCGGTAGCAAAAATTCTGATTGGCCCCGCCCCCATCTATTCTCTGCCTCCCAAGTCCCAGCTGATCGAGAGGAAATGGAGATTTTATAGTATCCTTCCCCTGCCACGCCTACCAAACCATGCCACTAAGCAATGCTACACCCACCAAGCCACACATAGAACCGGTAGTAAAAATTTTTGAAGCCTACCACTGGCTCACAGGGCCTGGTTCCGAAAAGGCCACGGCCCAGTACTGGGCCACGGCCTGGGGGTTGGGGATCCCTGAAATAGAGCAATAGTGGGCAGGGCAAGAGACTCTGAAAGAATCCTCCCTAGTTTATTTGGCTATAAAGGAGATGGTAGGAGATTTGTATTTTCAGACTACATTCTGTTAATGTAGGTTTACAATAAATTAGAATTAGCTTCTCTGTTATCTTTTGTGTTTGTTTGGTCTGCCTGGTAAGGCTGACAACATGAGTACTCTGAGGCATGCCCATCACTGTCTATACTGCTGTGTTTGGGACCATGATGAAAGATTTACAAAGCTGAATCAACAATGTGATGTTTACGCAAGTTAAAGTATAGGATTTTTGATTTCATATGCATGCCGAGAGGAACCCAGAAGGATATGGAGGAAGAAAACTATCAAGACATGTAAGCTTTTTTTGTTGTTACTGTTGTTATTCATGTCTATAAATAAATAATAATAACTTATTGAATTCATGCGATGCCTGACTCTAGTGGTTTATAAATTAAAAATTAAAAAGAAGAAAAACAGTGAGACAAAAGTATGAGTAAACACAGCAAGGATGAAAAAATCAGACCGGAAGGAAGAAAAACAATCCACAGTACCTAAAGGGACATTCAGTTACTCTCTCTGAAGGCCGGAAAAGAGCCAGATTTTCAAAGCCCTTTGAAACACCAGCAGGTTGGGAGCGGGGTGTCATCCAGATCTTGGGGGGGACCTCTTTCCAGAGAGCAGGTGCTACACCAGAGAAGGTGTGCTTCCAGGGTCCTGATAGAAGGAACTCAGAGCACCAAGCCTAAAAGGTCAAATCAGCTTGACAGATTCAAAGGGAGACTGGCAGTCTCTCCAATAACCTGCGTTTGGATGATACACAGGATTGTATTTTGTTAGGCATATAAATTTAATAAATGTTTATGCAAGCTCCTCTCTGTCATTCATTAAATGTTGCTTCTATCTTGTTAGTTTTAGGATTCTCATCTCACCGGTAACTTGTTGCTTCTGAGTACAACTTTAGCTTTGCTTTAAGGCTGCTTCTTTGAATAGCAAAGATGGAATCTTAACAAGATAACAAGACTTGGTGAGCTGTGCAGGGAGCAGCTGGCAAATTGAATTATTACACGAGAGAGAGCCTGGTTACTTGAGGGACTGCCTGTCTCCCATAACATCTGCCTGGCCAATTTGATCCTGCAGGGTTGGCGTGTCCCAGGTTCCCCCAGGGATCTGGATGCCCCCCCCCCCCACTGCTCTTGTTTAGAAAAGCCCTGAAGGCCTGACTCGTCACCCAGGCCTTCTGTGAGGGGAAATGAGACCCCTTTGCTTCACTGCACTTGTCATCATTTATCTTTATTTTTTACGTTTTATCGATTTTATTGTAATTTCTTTGTCTGACTTGTGAGCTGCCAAGAACTGCTGAGAGTTGGGTGGCAGACATCTTTAATAAATTTTTATTCTCTGGTCAGACAATTTTTTAAAAAAAATTAATGGCAGGGAGGGAGGGTTCACAAGTGTTCTCTTCCACATTTGTCACTATGAAAAAAAGAAAGAACATATAAAACAGTTTCCCTGCTTGTACCTTTCAGAATCACGGTTTTCAAAAATAGGCAGGTGATAATGAGAATTATAGTACAGGCTTAAAATTAATATAGAAAGGGAGACTGATCGAGTGAACCAGACTTTAAAATACTATAAAAGATCATACTATAAAACAGTAAAAAATACTATAAAAGACATACTATAAAAAACCAACTTGAACAACGAGAAAGGTTTACTGACTGCAATGTCCTGATTGCTAAATGCTATTTCCAGGATCAGAGGCAGCATGCCTTCTAAATGCACAAGTTGGGTGCAAAACTCTTGCTTATATACTCACCAGAACATCTGCTTGGCATTTCTGAAGAACAGCTTGTTCTAGCAGAAAGAAACTCTTAAATTGTTTAAAATGGAATCTTCAGGCATATTGGAATGTCATGGGGCTTGGTGTATCAATTTGAATTCTATCAAACAATGTGCTAAAAGACTTGAGAACTGCATGTCAAATATACATGAAAAATTGAATAGGTGACTATAGACAATAAACTATTATTTCTTTTGAAGCTGCTCGCACTGGGGAGATGGAGTGTTTCTTAGAGTATTGGTAGCTATTGTTTCTGCCATATCTACACTGGATCATGTGCTTAAATGGATTTGCTATTTTTAATGTGACAGTACTGCCAGGAGTTAAAAAGCGTTTTGCATCCACAGTCTAGCACAGGGAGGGAGCTGTAAAAAAAATCACATACTGCCGTTCCCTTGTACAGCAGTAAGAGAGCTTGCTTCAAACTTCCTATGATACCTTAAGTGACACCAGTTATATCTACTCAATGCTGCCCTTTTAAAAAAATATATTGGTCTGGTATTCAGAGCAGTTGGAGTTAGATATCAGGAGCATTTTATACAATTTACCTGGCACACAAATGCTCTAGAGCCCTGGAAAATATTAAAATGCTGATTTAGATCTGGCAGCTCAGCTCTTTTTAGCTGCTTCTCTCTGTCAGAAGTAAGCATGCCAGAATACACTGATTTATATACACCACTTTCTTTATTAATGGGGTGTATGTTGCAATTAAAATACTGCCCAGAATCCTTGGAGATTGGATGACATACACATTTGATAAGTAAACAAATAATCTGTATGTTGGATTGAGGATAAGGAAGGATAACATGAATAAGTTTTAAATTAAAAAAAGAAAATGTCTTGCTAAAAGCAAAGTATCCAGTTGTTAGAATGGTATCAGTTTTAATTCATTTTAGGCTGATTTTATAAATTTTAGGCAGTGCTTTTACACAAGAAAGTATTTTAAAAGTATTTTGAGAAGTCAGAGGTAGAAGTCCTTAGCATACCTGGGCTGATCACAAAAAAGCTAGTCCTTTAGGGGTATCCCTAAAAGGTGCTTTTTCAAGAGGCAACTAGACTTTCTGGTTTTTCTTTGAAGACATTTTGCTTCTTATCCAAGAACCAGAAAGTACAGTTGCCTTTTGAAAAAGCACCTTTGGCACAACCATGACCTAGACGACTGAGAATCTCTATAGTCCTTTAGGGATGTTTAGGGATGGATTTAAGCATGATTAAGTAGCAAAGTCTCTTCTTAACCACTGTTTTGTATATTTACTTAATGTTTGCAGCCGATCTGAATCTACTATTTCCTTTGACCGATTTGCATTTTGTACCTCAACCCTGTTTCTGGGAGCAATGGGTTAATGTACCAGAATGAATGTGAGCTGTGCCTTTTCTGCAGAAATGACAAAAAATGTTTTTCCTAAGTGCTTCATTCCAAGTCATCTTTCATTGCAGCTTGTTAGCTATAGCAGTATTCTGAAAAGCAGCCCCATCTGATGTTCCTGGCAGCAAATGAAAAGCGGTGCACCATGGGAGAAGCTTGTGAATATAACTCTGGAAAAAATAACCTAGGAGCAGATTTACTACAGACAGCTGGCGGAAGTTCTAACAATCCGACATGGGGCACAAACTTTTATTTGCAGAATTATCTCTCTCATTGAAAAGCAGTTTAGCAGCTTAAAATGATCTGGGATGGACATCAGTGTGGTCCTTAGCATGGTTATTCAGAAATCGATTCTATCATGTTTAGTACAATTCGTTCTATGTGTGTGTAGTTAGTTTGTAGATATATAGCCCAGTTACGTCCATACCTACACCTCCTCAAGAATAAGTCCTATTGTAGTAAAGAGTTTCTCCCAAATTGGCATCAGTCTTGAATTGAGTTACTTATGAGTGTGGATTCAGCACAAAGATGTTGATTTGCAACATAAATCCAATACTGACTTGTTAAAAGAAAGAATTGGTTTATTTCAAAAGCTAGCTTTCATGTTTACTTCTTTTGAAGAATATCATGATAGAAAAACTTCAACTTCAGATTACAGAATTAGAGTTGGAAGGGACTTTGAAGATGTTCTAGTCCAATCCCCTGATCAAACAAGAGGCTCTATACCAGGGGTCAGCAACCTGCGGCTCCGGAGCCGCATGCAGCTCTTTGGGCCCTCTGCTGTGGCTCCCTGTCAGGTGATCTCACCACTGGCTGACCCCGACCCTTGCCCTCCCCTCCCAGTCACTCCTTGCCTGGCTTGAGAAGATAAGGACCACTGTGGGGGATGGGAGAAGCGGCCAGGGCAGAGACAGAGAGATACAGAGAGAGGAGGAGAGAAAGAGACATAGATAGATACAGGGAGAGAGGGAGGAGGGGAGAGAGAGATATGTTAAAAGGATTTTGTGGTTCCCGGTGTTTTTTAACAACTGGTTCTCTGCCCTAATGACTGGCTGGGTAGGCGTGGCTGGGGGGTGGGTCATGTGACTGGTGGAAGTGAGTGACATCCAGTTGGCCACACCCACCCAGGTTTTGTGGCTCCTGGTGTTTTCTTCTGTGGGAAATGGGTCCAAAAGGCTCTTTGAGTATTTAAGGTTGTAGACCCCTGCCCTATACCGTCCCAGGCAAATGGCTATCCAATCTCTTCTTAAAAACCTCCAGTGATGGAGCACCCACAACTTCTGAAGGCAAGTCGTTCCATTGATTACAGGTAGTCCTCGATTTACATCCACAACAGAGCCAAAAATTTCTTTTTGCTAAGTGAGACATTTGTTAAGTGAGTTTCACCCAATTTTATGACCTTTCTTGCCACAATTGTTAAGTGAATCACCACAGTTATTAAGCTAATAGCACGATTGTTAAGTGAATCTGGCTTCCTCATTAATTTTGTTCATCAGAAGATAGAAAAAGGTAATCACATTACCCCAGGACACTGCATAAATAAATACGAGTCATAAATACAGTACAAGTCAGTTACCAAGTGTCTGAATTTTGATCACGTGACCATGGGGTTGCTACAACAGTCATAAGTGTAAAAAAGCACTTATAAATCGCTTTTTTCAGTGCTGTTGTAACTTTGAACAGTTGCTAAATGAACTGCTGTAAGTCGAGGACTAACTGTACTTGTTCTCACTGTCAGGAAATTTCTCCTTAATTGGATCTCTCTTTGATAAGCTTCCATCCACTATTTCTTGTCCTGCTTTCAGGTGCTTTGGTGAATAGGTTGAATCCCTCTTCTCTGTGACAGCCTCTCAAAATTTGGAAGACTACTATCATGTCACTCCTAGCCCTTCTCTTCATTATATTAGACATGCCCAGTTCCTGCAACTGTTCATTGTATGTTTTAGCTTCCAATTCCCCTAATCATCTTTGTTGCTCTTCTTTGCGCTCTTTCTAGAGTCTCAACATCTCACCTTGGTGATCAAAAGTGGACACAGTGTGGTCTTACCAATGCAGTGTTAAATAGTACTAATACTTCAAGTGATCTTGATACTATCCCTCTGATGATGCAGCCTAGGACTTTATTGGCTTTTTTGGCAGATGCAACACACTGCTAGCTCATACTTATTTATTTATTAGAATTTGTCAAAAAAAATGAGAACAAGAACAAAAGAATAAAGATACAATACAGGGACAATAGGCACGTTAGCGCAATTATGCTCGCCCCCTCTAACCATTTAATTGGTTGTGCACTAAAATACCAAGATCTCACTTGCAGTTCTTAATAATACACATCCTTCCCACCATAAAAACATAACACACAATGTTTACATGTTGAAAAACAATGATTACTCAAGAGTTTTAGCATTGAAATCAGGGAGGAGTTGGTCCTATATATTTAATTAAACTACTCCAAGCATGATATTAATCCAGGATCTGATCAGTGGTTCCAAGAAGGTCACGGGGACAGGATGTAACTTTGCAGTGCTTTCAAATACACGCCCATGAGATACAACAAAAATTCTATGGTACTATGGTACTCTTCTAATAGCTGTTCTAAAGAATAGCACTCCCAGCTAAGAGAGATGTCCAGAAGAACATCCTAGTCATTTATGTCAGTTATGAGAAATTAAAAATAAAAACAAAATAGAAGAATTCTCCCTCACATATTACATGGTGTAAGTTCCCTTCCTGCCTGATATCCAAATTAAAATTAAAAAGACCATAAAAGAAACTTTAATGGCAAATTAAAGACTAGGTGATAATTTATCAAAAATATGCTATGTTGCTTTGAAACTGGTTTATTGAGGCCAGTAAACTCGTGCTATTTATACATAACCTGCCTCTGGACACCACCATTTTAGCTTTATGGCTGGGAAAGCTTTTGTGCATATATGTTCATCACAGGCAGGAATATAACCCAAGCAATGATTTTTAGTTTTTAACTATAAAAACTAAACTATAGTTTTTATTTATAACAGAAGGAGATTTATTTAAGAAAATACATTCTATCAGAGGAGATTCAAGTGTTCCGTGGGTCTGGACTTGGGGACAAAGACAGAAGGAACTAAACTCATGAGACTGGCAAGAGGAGTGACAGATAAAGTGAGAGCTAGATTACCGGTAAATCCTTAACTCTTTAGTCACACCTCACTTTCTTTGCAGCCAGTAAATTTTAATTTAATTCCACTGAAACCACCAACAATTCCAGTAGATGGATACTTAATGGTCTTTTGTCTTTACAAAACAGGCTTACACACACACACAGAGAGAGAGAGAGAGAGAGAGAAAGAAAGAGAGAGAGAGAGAGAGAGAGAGAGAGAGAGAGAGAGAGAGAGAGAGCTTTGTACTGCTTTAAAATGTAGAGATGTTTAATTCATTCTCAGTTTTATTAAGATCATTCTGCTTCAGTTCCAGTCTAAAATGGAACTATGCCAGCTGGCATAGGGGCCTGAAGGAGAAGCTATTGCCTGGAAGTGGTTGATACAACTAACAGAGAAAGAACCCCCACCCCCCACTTCTCCCCTTCAAATGTATATGTTTTTTAGTTTGTTTTAATTTTTGTAATTTTAATTTGTTTTTATATTTATAATTCTTGGATAGTGGTATATTTTATCTTACTGTAGGGCTGCTCAGGGTTGCCTTGAACCGTGAGATTGGTGACAAATACATTTGATAATAATAATAATTTTTTAAAAATACAATACTACCCAAATAGTTGTCTCAACAAGATCAAGTTCTTAATCTGTCTTTAATGCATTTCTCTGACCTCTTCCTCTTTTGCCTGATACAACAAGTACATCAGAATTGTTAAGGATGGATTATGTAATCCATTATGGAAGATACTTTCTTGCTTCAGTTCTATGGAACTTCCAAAACCAAGTTAAAATGTACAAAGCCACAACAAACTTATGGCTCATCTTTCGGTGTAAAAATAGTTATTCATTGTTCTGTACTATTTGACATCAATTATGCTTCTAAACACAGTGCATATCAATGCTTTTTAAAATGCATACTGATTTTTAACAGGCCACTATGCCACCTCTCGTAGAAACCCTTTCATTTATGCAGTTTCACATTTTAAGGATATCACAATCACAACCATTTATAAAGTAATTTTAATAGCAAGTCTTAAGGGTCAAACTAATGAAGATATTGGAAATTTATTGCTGGCTTTTCTAATTTTTCTGTTTCTTTGTTTTATAAAAAAAAGAAAAATTTTTAATGAGTTTGGAAGGGAATTATATGCACATATACATATGTTTTTTAGGATTCAGAATAGAATCGGTGAACAGGATGAAAAGAACTGTGTGTCCAAAAATATACTTTTAGGTAACTGCTAATATTGTTGGAAAAACTCACCATATTGGTTAGGTTTTTCTGCAAAATCCCTCAGACAGACCTCAGAAATAAAGGAACTAAAAATTACCAAAAAATGCCCATACTGAAAATGGTAACATAATTATAGTAAGAAGATTATGAAATAATATGACCAAATGTTCTACTTTCCTGCAAGGGCAAATCAAATGTTGGTCTATCTCAGCTTTCTTCCTTTTCCCCACTTTTACAGAGAACAAAAATTTGCCAATATTGTAGAGCAAGAAATGACTAAATTCACATACATCAAAAGATGTCACGCTTTCTCAGATGGCCTTAACAAATCCATTACAATTGCTTATTGATGAGGGACTTGTAACGTGTCTCATACAGAAGCCATATATAAACCACTCAGTCTTCTCATTTTCTCCTCATTTCCTTTTTGAATCCTTTATTAATTGTCTATTCTCCGCATCTGATGAAGTGAACACCAACTCATGAGAGTTCATGCCTTTAATACATTGTGTTAATTAGAAAAGGTGCGACCAGCTTCCTGATTTTTCTCCACCCAATTGTTCTTCATCTTATTAGTGACAACTGACTCCTAGGTTTCGTCTAATAGGATGCAAACCATAAGAGAAAAGGATCACCCCCCCCAAAAGAAAATAGCATGGGAAAACATAACCCTAACCCCATGATGGCAAACCTATGGCACGCGTGCCACAGATGGCACGCATGGCCATATCTGTGGGCATGCAGGCGTTGCCCTAGCTCAGCTCCAGCATGCATGCGCGCACCGGCCAGCTGATATTCAAGCCTTCCGGTCTCACCGGAAGTCGGGAAATGGGCCGTTTCTAGCCTCCAGAGGGTGGGGAAAGCTGTTTTCACCTTCCCCAGGTTCCTAGAAAGCCTCTGGAGCCTGGGGAGGGCGAGAAACAGTCCCACCAGAAGTCGGGAAACAAGCCGTTTTTGGCCTCTGGAGGGCCTCCGGGAGGTTGGGGAAGGCCGTTTTTGCCCTCCCCAGGCTCCAAGAAAGCCTCTGGAGCCTGGGGAGGGTGAAAAATGGTCCTAATGGGCCCACCATGCCATTGTGTGCCAAAAGTGGGAGGAGCACGGGGGGATACCGTGTGCATGTGTGGGGGCGGGGCTGATTGAATTATGGGTGTGGGCACACGTGTGCATGACCCCCCCCGCGTTCCCCCCGATTTTGGCACGCGACGGCAAAAAGGTTAGCCATCACTGCCCTAACCCATAGTGTTGTGGTAGTTATATACATTGTACACCCTCTCCCCTTGGAGATTTTAAGGGATTTTATTTTCCAGCCTTTTGCATTAAGTAGTGTCAAAATTTTCAAGGTTCATGCTAAGAGCAATGGGTGGAGGTCATCTAATATTTGTGATCAAAACATCCCACAATTCTTAATGGATTGGGGGGGAGACAAAATAATCAGAAAAGAAAGATTACAGATAGAAAATATCGTATCTCCATCTGTAAGAGCTGGTAGAGTTGTTGCAAATAAAACTCACAAATCAGTGACGCTTTCTGTTTTTTTCTGCTTGCAAGTCAGTAGCTCATTTAAGGATAACTTAGAGATCCGTTTCTTACTCATTCTGGAAAAGGTGCTGTTTTCCCAGGACATTATGACTGCAGGGTGGGAAACTCCTTTTGTTATCTAGATCCCTCCCCACATTTCTAAGGGATGTGAATATGCCACTGTATGTTTAGCTATGTTTGTTCACATTTATTCCATTATTCAGCTGTGTTTGTTATATTTATTCCATTACTGTAGAAAGAGATTGGTGCCTTTACTTGTACCTGAAGAGTTTAACGCAGTGGTTATAACAGTCAGCTACAGCTATCAATCCGTGATCCAGAATGGTGATATCGTTTGGTCCTTGCAAGCCCTCACTCACCACAACATCACAGAGCGTTGAATCAGGATTAAACATCACAATGCAGTTTTGACCTTGATCGGAAACTAAGAAGTTTCCATGACCATCCACGGTGACTCCAGAAGGGTTTTCAAAAGTGAATTTTTTCCCATGATGGGGACCTATGGTCTTTCTCAGGCTTCGTTCCCTGTCAATAATTTTGATGCAGCATCCTTGAAACCTTCCAAACAGTTGCCCTTCTGCAACCAGCATTTCTTCATTCTGAGTAGATGATGACAAATTTAAAAAAAAAAACTATGTTGGTTAACTACAGTAAGTTTACATGAGTCTTAAAAAAAGCATATCCTTCTTCCTGAGATTGATCCAAGTAGGAACGAGATGCTATACAAGTAGTCCTCGACATATGGCCACAACCAAGTCCAAAATTTATGTTGTGTTAGGATATGGAATAAGCCTAACAGGTTGTCCAGGCAATATATGGGCAGTATATGTGTTCTATGACTTTAACATGAATATGTATTCTATGACTTTAAGAAGTACTGCTGAGTCATTGTAATGCTGAGTCATTGTACTGCTGAGTCATTGTATCCTAATTGGATAAGTACTGTTGCAGCTGTATTTAAGAAGGGAGCTGAAATGTAGTCATTGATGATATGCTATCATCGTGTATGGATATGCTACCATTGTGTGTGGAGATGCTATCATTGTGGGTGGATATGCTACCAGCGTGATCTGTTACCAGCGTGAACTTGCTGCTATTTATTACCTACTGCTGTTTGTATGGTAAGAAGACTTTTGTATCACTGGACTCATTTGAATGGCTAAGACTTGGAGTGACTAAAGACTATGCAATTGTTTTTCACCACAAAGTAAAAACTTTGCTAAACCAGTTTGGATGTATTTTATTCATTGCTCTCAGCACCGTTTCCCTGTGCTCTACGCTTTGCTGGTTGGTTAACACAACAATATCCTTAACATGTTGCTAAGTGAGAAATTTGTTAAGTGAGTTTTGCCTCATGTTACGACTTTTCTTGCCACAGATGTTAAGAATCACTGCAGTTGTTAAGTTAGTAACATAAGGTTACTAACGTAATGTTGTTAAGTGAATCTGGCTTCCCCAGTTGACTTTGTTTGTCAGAAGATTGCAAAAGGTGATTACATCATCCTGGAACACTGCAACCATCATAAATATGAACCAGTTGCCAAGCATCCAAATGTAAATCACATGACTATAAGGATGGTGCAAGCATCTTAATTGTGAAAAATGGTCATAAGACACTTTTTTCAGTGCCGTTGTAACATTGAACAGTGACTAAATTAACTGTTGTAATCGAGGACTATCTATAGTATCTGGCTGGAGATGACCAATATATATGGACTATTCCATAGAAAATAAGACTATTTTTTTCAGTAGCTTTGCCACTGAAATCCACTGACAGTCATCTAGTGGAGTGACACATTGGAAATAGTACTAGTTAGGACCAAATCCAGCTGGGATGCTCTCACAACATATTTAAATAAGGATGTCAGTAGAACACAAGCATATTGGATAGAAATAACATCTCATTTTCTGAATCTTCAAATATTTGTGATTGTTACTTGCATTGCTGTCCTTATACTTTTATGCTAAAATGTTATACCTTCTCTGCTACCAATCCCTCTATGAATGTTGAGCAAACTTTTTACCTTTCTGGGCATCCAATCATACCTCATTGATAGCCATACGCACTGGCCTGTAGAATCCCTCAATTGACTGTGTCTTCAGGATGGCATTCATTCTCCAGTCGATCCCAATGATGTTGATTTTTCCTCCATTGGTCCAATCAGACACTGCAATTTTATTGGACTTCAGAACTGTTATCCCATATGAATAAGGCCAGGTGATTTTGGGAGACTTCAATTCATGGATCAGATCTCCATCCTTAGAGAAGAGCTGGATGATCTTAGTCCCACAGGTCACAAGTAACACACCGTTTTTCATGCAGGTGATATCTCCCAGCCCTTTTACTGGTTCGAATCCATATGAAAAGCGATGTTTAGGACGACCGTCAGTGCTGTAGATCTGGATATTCCCCGTACCACTGTCTTTCACTACCAAATCGCCTTCAAGGTTTGTTGTCAGACTGGTTGGCCAGATCAACTTCCCTGGATTTGTACCAAATCCGCCCACAATTTTTATTAGGGAATTGTAATAAATCTTCTGGATTCCAGAAAGTTTCCATTTGTTATTAAAGCGGAGAGATTTTTCTATCTAGGAAACAGCAAAAGAAATAGGAAAACAGAGTGATAACTCAGAAATTAGTTCAAGCACTGGATAGCACACATTTGTTTGGCTATAGATCCACATTCGCAGAAGCATAAAATGATTTCCTCCACCAGGTGAACCACTGACTCCATCTTTTCTATTTAAAAGATACCTCTCTTGGGTACTTTCACATGGGATCTTGGTGCTATTTCAAACTAAGTCTGGACCTGTCTGATCTCACAAAGTCAGCTGTCTGGGAGATGAGTCAATCTAACACTGGCTTAGCTGTGGAGCATCTGAAATTACAGCAAAGCTCTTCTTTACACTTAGGAGTACTTAGCTCTGCATTGGTTGTAGCTGGCCTGTTCTCCCACTCATGAACCATTCCTCCAACTTTCCCATTGCTTTCCCTCCGATTTTGTCCCCACCTCAAAAGTTTTGAGTTTACAGAACTGAAGACAATCATAGGTCAACTTCAAGTTGATTTAAAAGAGGGATAGAAACTTTGATGACATGGAAATCTTCCAATATAGTTCTGGAGCTGTGGTGGCATAGTGGTTAGAATCCAGTATTGCAAGCTACTGCTGGCTGACTGCAGTTCGGCAGTTTGATTCTGACTGGCTCGAGGTTGACTCAGCCTTCCATCCTTCAGAGGTCGCTAAAATGAGGACTCAAGATTTGGGGGGGCAATATGCTAACTCTGTAAACCACTTAGAGAGGGACTGTAAAGCAGTATGAAGCAGTATATAAGTCTAAGTGCTATTGCTATTTAACTGAGAGACAGGATCAGGGTGAAATCCAGCAGGTTCTGACAGGTTCTGGAGAACTGGTAGCAGAAATTTTGAGTAGTTTGAAGAACCGGCAAATACAACCACTGGCTGGTCCAGAGTGGGGTGGGAATGGGGATTTTGCAGTATCCTTCCCCTGGAGTGGGGTGAAAATGGAGATTTTGCAGTATCCTTCCCTTACCATGCCAACCAAGCCATACCCACCAAGCCCCACCACGCCCACCAAGCCATGCCCATAGAACCGGTAGTAAAAGTATTTGGATTTCACCACTGGACAGGATGGATAATACCCAGAAACTTACTGATGGAGATGTACAGCTATAGTAATCTACCATACCTCTTTGAACATAGTTGGGGAGAAATAAAGATGTCACGCTAACACTTCAATCTAAATATTAGCAGGTTATTCCATGGCCTCCATTTCTTTCCCATGAGATCTCCCCTCCCCTCCCCCTGTCTTTTTTCTGTAACTTCCCTCTCTTGTCCATCAGCTCCCATTGTTACATCAATGCTGCAAAATATTGAAGGTGTATGAAATGGGTAGGTGGAGAGTACAAACAAGGCACAAAGCAAATGAGAACAATCTTTGTACTTTTCATCATCAAGAGCCTTCAGGTAATAAGAGTCTAACATTTCCTTGGTCAGGAGTAGAAGTTCCTCCTATAATAACAGGGAGTCATGATGACATCCTATTACATTCCAAGATTACTCAGAAGGTTAAACGAGAGCATACAAAAAGGTCAAAGTCATTTATTTGCTTATTGAATTTATACTCCACTTTTTCCACCAGAGGATATTGCTTAAGATAATTAATAGAAAAATAAATACTTAATACAAACACAGTTTAAAAATATGATTAAAACTGGGCTTGATTTCTGGTAGTTTCATGGACATATTAATGTTGTTTCCTTGGCAGCAATCGGAAATGGTTCACTTCATCTTTCTTGATGTTTTTCAACACTCCAGGGTACTACTCCGGCAGCTCCTGGTGGTCTCCTATCTAGGCAGTAAACAGTTTGTATACAACAGCCACACAACATAGCACACTATATTCCTTTTTGTGGCAAAGCCTGCCTGAATCCATCCATCCTTCCTTCCTTCCTTCCTTCCTTCCTTCCTTCCTCCCTCCCTCCCTCCCTCCCTCCCTCCCTCCCTCCCCCAAAAGGAAGATAAAAACACAAGCTAGCCCAATTTTTCTTTCCTATTAATTCCAAAGTCAGAAAACAGCCAGTGAAAAGTGGTAGCAGCAGAAGAAGAGCTTTTCAAAGATCTGGGAGTGTTGAGAAGGAATGGTAAAATTGTTTTTAAATCATAATTTGAATGAGGCTTTGAACTGTGGAGTCCTTAGTGCTCTCTGAGCTTGCTGGTTTTCTTGCAGATGTTTTGTTACCAAACTAGGTTGTGTAGTATCATCAGTGTACCATTTTAATTTATTAATTCATTTATGGTGATTTTCAAAGAACTTGGAAAAGTGAACTTCCCCTCTCTGTTATACCCCCTCATTACCTAATGTGGTATGAGGTGTACACCTATGTAAGCGTGATAAATAAATAAACAAAATAGTAAGATGAGCCAAAAAAATTAAAGAAAAATCAAATTAAAAATTAAAAACCTAACAATCTACTTATTATTGCAAAGCAAGCTCCTATTGTATTTTAAAACAGTCAGATGCAGAGATTTGATGGAAAGTTTAATTCTGTATAATCCCTGGGGAGGAAGACTGTATTAACAAGATTTCAATGCTTAGGTCATGTGTAACGATTCCAACATTCTGAGGTAAAACCTAACACCTTGTTCTCTGTTTCTGTGATATTAAGGCAGATGTAAGTTTTCCATAGTTTGAAATGGCTGTAAAAAGTGGAGCCAGCAGAATAGCAGTAGCCAAGAAAGTCGATCCCAATTATGGCTCTTTCATGTAAACTGGCATCATTTTTTTCTGTGGGAACAATATACAGTATCTTCTAGGATGCCTGATCAGCTTATGTTCCCAAAATCATTCTGCAAATGAACTTGACCTGAAAACACACAGGTTTCCCCACCCACAATTATGTTGAAAATATAAAGCTAAACCAGCTACAGGTACCTGAACACACTTGTAAGTGGATCATAAGCTTCCTAACAAACAGGAAGCAGCAGGTGAAGCTAAGCAAAATCACATCGGATACATGTACAATTAGCACAGGGACCCCCCAAGGCTGTGTGCTCTTCCCACTTCTCTCTGTATACCAATGACTGCATCTCTAATGATCCATCTGTTAAACTACTGATGACACAATAGTGATCGGTCTCATTTGAGACAATGATGAATCTGCATACAGATGGGAGGTTGAACTAGTTTCGTGGTGCGACCAGAACATTCTGCAACTGAACACACTCAAAACCGTAGAAATGGTGGTAGACTTCAGGAGAAACCCTTCCATACTCCCACCTCTTACAATACTAGACAACACAGTATCAACAGTAGAGACCTTCAAATTTCTAGGTTCTACCATATTGCAAGATCTAAAATGGACAGCTAACATCAAAAACGTCATCGAAAAAGCACAACAAAAAATGTTCTTTCTGCGCCAACTCAGAAAGCTCAAACTGCCCAAGGAGCTGCTGATACAGTTCTACAGAGGAATTATTGAGTCTGTCATCTGCACCTCTATAATTGTCTGGTTTGGTTCTGCAACCCAACAGGACAGACACAGACTTCAGAGGATAATTAGAACTGCAGAAAAAACAATTGCTACCAACCTGCCTTCCATTGAGGACCTGTATACTGCACGAGTCAAAAAGAGGGCTGTGAAAATATTTACAGACCCCTCACATCCTGGACATAAACTGTTTCAACTCCTACCCTCAAAATGACACTATAGAGCACTGCACACCAGGTCAACTAGAGTTACTAGACACAAGAACAGTTTTTCCCGAACGCCATTACTCTGCTAAACAAATAATTCCCTCAACACTGTCAAACTATTTACTAAGTCTGCACTACTATTAATCTTCTCATCATTCCATCACCCATCTCCTTCCACTTATGACTGTATGACTGTAACTTTGTTGCTTGTATCCTTACAATTTATATTGATACTTTTTCGTGATTGCTTATTTGTATCCTATGACTATCATTACATGTGGCACGATATGATTCTTGATGAACATATCTTTTCTTATATGTACACTAAGAGCATATGCACCAAGACAAATTCCTTGTGTGTCCAATCACACTTAGCCAATAAAAAATTCTGTTCTGTTCTGTTCTGTTCTGTTCTGTTCTGTTCTGTTCTGTTCTATTCTATTCTATTCTATTCTATTCTATTCTATTCTATTCTATTCTATTCTATTCTATTCTATTCTAT